>KK117508.1:66057-77119 GCA_000611955.2 Stegodyphus mimosarum
CTCTGAAAATTAACAATCTTAATTATATATATATATATATATAAATCTTATACTGATTTGATTAGGTTAACTGCATCTTTCGTAATCCCAAATTGTTCTACATGGAGTAGAGCCTAGAGCTCAGGCATCCGAATGTAGCAAACATCGTTCCACAGGCGAAGAGAAGGCAGAATACCTTTTATTCCCTTGGGATATTCAGAATACCTTACCTGTCACTTAGCAAATTCCTGTGGTCAATAGACCTATTCTCTTATATTATCAGCTTATTCCCTTTCCTTGAGGGAGTAGAAGTGGTGTTAGCATCAAAGGGCTTGAACACGAGGTCCAACTTTAGAAACTGATTGATTATTACGAAATATTTTGTGCAGTCCAAATAATTGTTGATGATAAAGAGTTACTTGAGAATCAAATTATAAGAACATAGTTGTGGGCGTAGAAATGACCAGGGGGTGATACGACGATGATCACATGATTTTACTGCTAAACATTCTTAGACAAATACAGAATAGTTACAGAAAGAAAGGAGGGGAAGATAAGTATTCTCTTCCCCTCCTTTCTTTCTGTAACTTTCTCTTCGAAATAGTTTCATGTCTTGTGTGTGTATGGGGGGAGGTCCTTTGTGTTCTTATCACAGGATTTACTAAGATTGGGAAAAAGAAAATCAAGTTTAAGCTTCTAACAACTCAGACGTCACTTATTTTTGCACAAATGGTAGAAATGAAACTACAAAGGAAATAGTTCTTTTGGGGAGACTAGGAGTTAGTGACGTCAGACAAATGTCGGCCTTCCACTGTAGTTAGGATTTGCAAAGTCTATGGTCTTCAGTCACACTGAATGTATCAAAGAGCTAGAAAGTTCCCAGATTCCTCGTGTTATTCTCAGTGGCAAATATTGTTTATTGGAAGTTTTCAAATGATATCTTCGCCCTCACTCGCTCGACTCCAGAAATTTAGCGTCTACAGCAAGTCTGGAATGTAATGTAAGTACTTTTATTTTTGTATTGAATTTTGAATTTAGTGATATTTGCCGTGCATAGCATTGTCTTTGTGTAATACCAGATCTCATCCTATCTGCATTATTTATATTTTTGCATGTATACAACTGTTAACTATGGTGGTGTTATTGGAAGACTTCTCGGTTTATCGTCACATTTCTCGGTCTTCCGATAGATAATTTAAATTTTTCAGCCTCTATGTTTTAGCCTGGTTTGTAATTTTTAGCTTATACTAAGGAAAACGTTTTTCAGTAAAAAATGAAATTTATTGAGTTAATGATTTTCAGTATAGCTTTTCTTATTAAATTTTATTTCATCTGAATTGTCTTAATCTGCTGTAGATATTTATAGAACTTACTAAAAAAAGTCCAACTAAAGTTTAATCATTAAATAGTTGTATTTAATTTCGTTTTACATCAGTATTTGATATAAGTTATTAAGTTTGCGCAACAGTATGCGTACTAATTATTTTATTTTATTTTTATAGTGTTTGGAGGTACTTTGATAAACAAAAGCTTTCCTTCCTGCTCAGGATTTTCTTAGTATAAATTAAAAAGGGAAATTAGCTAAAGAACACAAAATTTAGACTGTCTAATGCACGTTAAGTTAGTATCGTATTATAACTATATGAAGAACCTGATCCATAATTCCTGGTTTTTTATATTTCAAAGTTAAATATGATGAAAATTAATTAATAAATACGATAAATTAATTTATACGGTGGAAATAAATAAATAAAATTAAATTTTTCATGTACATATTGCTGTAAAAATAAATTTCGTATTGTATTATATGTTGATGTAAAACAAAATTAAATACTAATTGTAGTTAATTAAACATTGGTTGCGCCTTCATAAAATGTGCTATAAAAGGCAGTTTAGTTAAAATAAAATTTGGTAGGAAAAATGTGTTGAAAAATTTTGGGGGAAGAATGGAATTTTCACAACTTAAATTTCATTAATACAATAAATTTTATTTATCGTTGGGAAATATTTTCTTTAAAGAGAGGGTAAAAATTAATAAAAAAAATTAAGTAAAATGTTAAAAAAATTAACCAAAAGGCTATTTCTATTAACTTGATTCGCACTAAACTGTGTCAAATAAAATAATTATATAACTTCTTGACCAACACTCAAAAACTGCAATTGCTCTTAAAATCTTTAGTGTCTGCTTTAGAATTAACATAAATATAAAGATTAGATTGAATGTTTTAATTTATGTATGGTTTTTTAAAGTTTTTTCGTTTTGAAATTTATTAAGCGTCAGATGTTTATTAAGCAACTGTAATTTCACTCAGTTTTAATAAAATGTTCCGTAATCAATTACGTTTATAATTCTTAATTTTTTGTTAATACTTAACATCTGGTTATAATCATTATAATCGAAGTCGATTATTTTTGGAAATTTCTGGAATTTGTTTATATTGAACATCTGATTCAGCAAGCAGTTCTCAGGGCGGCCCTTATTACTTTATTAACTAGTATCGGGCTCCAGGTATTAATGAACGCTACATGATGCTCAGACGCTACACGAATCCTTTTGCGTGCTATCCTACGCAAGCGGATTCGGCAGAACGAAGTTTTATGACAGAGATTTGTACCTTAAATATAGCCTTTGAAAACGGGGACAGTTCATTATCTATCGGGAGATGTGATGAAAATTGAAAATATCCAAAGTTTGGAAGATCTCAATAAAACCGGGAAAGTTGTCAGCTATGACATACATATTTATTGCGGAGTCAGTTTTTTTTAGCCCAAAGGGGCCATTTGCTCAGAAGGGCTATTAATTTCGTTTTGACATTTTGCGTTCGTTCATTATAAAAGTCTGAATCACTTTTCAAATTATTGCCACCAAATATTAGAGCTCTGCATTAATAATGAAGAATCTGCATAAATGTATGTATGTTTTTCGTGTTGTGAAAATAGTCTGATATCCTAGACCTAGAGATATCAAATTTTGAATAACGTAGTCCTCCAATCGAATATGGGCACCTGGAAGCCTAAATTTGGAACTTGGAATTCGTTTTATTTCGATTTCATATTTTGTAAAACTTAACACATTTTTTATTAACAAACTCAACGATTTCAAAGCGTTCCATTAACATAATCTTCAAGGTCGTGCGTCTTGAAGCACATATATTTTATGCGTGAGTCTTTGTGTGTGTGAAATTGCTGTTGAATTGAATTTTAAGTGCGGAAAACACGCTATTTAATAAATAAAGGTAACGCACAAAATGTTAAAAAAAACCCCTTTGGGCTTAATATAAAATCTGATAGCTTTCAGACTATTTTTTTATTTTTTAGACAGATTTATTTTCTTGTCATAAAGTATTGACCTCAGTAGTTGTATCATCTCTTCGAGTGGTGTAACACCAGGGTCCCTAGACATGAAAGACTAATTTTACCGAATTAATTTCAGATGGTAACTTGAGGTAGTATTTAAACTATCAAAAGGACGAATTTCATGAATAGCTGCAGAAGGCTTTAAGGGACACCTAAAATCTGTTCTAAATGGTATTAACATGAAATAACAAGTGCATATTAAGTAACTAAGAGTCTTCAGAATGAGTTGAACTGAAGAATAACAGAATGCAGTTAAGGAAGTGCTAACTAAATTAATGCCAGTCGCGGTAAATTAAAATTTATTTAATTATTAATGCAGTCAGTTAAAACATAATATATGGAGGAAATTAAGTGATCTGAGGAGCAAAATATGTGCAGTGTTAGGAACATTTCAGGGTATATGGAACTGTTTTTTAATTATTTCATCCAAAAGATGTCTTCAAAAATTGAGAAAATAAAGAATAAATTAGCGATGGTCTTTTTCAGTTGAATGGATCTTAAGCCATTCTAATGAAGAATTTTATTATTATTATTATTTCCCTTTAAATGGACGCGTTTAAATAATTCTCTAATATTCTTGATAACTTTCAAAATCTCAGAAATGATACCAATGCCGCTTTCATTGAAAGATGTGCTTGGTGAGCTAATGTTAACGAGCAAGGTCATTCTTCCTCTTCTTCTCTTGCGGACTGAATTTCATAATTTTTTGGAACTTTGTCCCGCGTGGGAGTGCAGCAGACTTCGAGATGGGAAACTATAGTCTCCGTTACCTTTTTTTGGGCAGTAACTGCTTTAAATTTTTTATTTCACTGTCCGTGTTGATTTTTTCTCCTAAGGTTTGTGCTCGGTGATAGCATGAGTTTTGGATTGAATTTTCTCCAAATTTTTGTGGCAGTACAAACCTTCCTTGCGTTAACTTGTGTTTTTAATTGTAGCGGGAAATTTGTATATTCTGTTCATAAAAATTATTAACAAATAGAAATCAATCCTAGAAGATTCATATTACCGATAATCTGCTGAAGAATGATTAGTATTTTCTGTGTACCCAACCGTATGGAAAATAATCCAAATACAGAACAAATGCACATATTTTCAATTACCAAATCGGATTTTATGTGCAAGTGGTTACTTGGCATTCACTGGTGGAGTTTCAATCCATTAAAGCATTCTAAGGTATGCACGATTTTTTTTATATTAAATTTTTTGCTGTTTTAATTGGAAAATATACTCTAATCCCTGCATTAGAAAAAATTACGTATTTTTTGATAATAGAAAAATTAAGTCTCATTTCATGCTTAATATTGTTTAAATTTCCATAATGTTACTTTAACTTCAATAAAATCCGAAATTAACTGTGCCATGATTAATAAGAAACATAGCAATTAGTCATAAAGTTAACAATTAATGTATTCATTGATGTGAAAGCATTTAATTAAATCTGTAAGGAGATATGTTGACATATTAATTAACATATAATATTTTAGTTAATAATAATTAAGAGGAACTTTATGAATATTTCTAGAATGTTCATAATCTTTTCAGAGTGCCAGGATAATAAGTATATGCTGAAATTCAGTTAGCTAGTATTTTCCAGTGTCAAACTTATTTCTGAATGGAAACCGAATGTCTAGTACGAAAAGTTGCATTTTCATTTTATACTGAAACATTTGTATGATTTTTTTTCATGAATTTATAATGGTAATTGATATTGAATTTGTTATTCTTCTTACGTTTATGAAAAGTATTTCCTTGAATGAGATATTCAAAGAATAATTGAGCATTTCAACGAAAAAGAAGAGCTTCTGTAAATATAAATTTGATTCATCCAGGGTTGTGAAAGGGTGCTGTACCTTCACAATTGCCATAGTGTCCAAAATAATGTCTAAAACCTTCAAATTCCTGAGAAAGTGCTGTTGATAAAAGATGCAGAATTGATAAAGACAATTTACAGCTGGCATTTGTTGCATGTCTTTCTTACCACTAAGTTATAAGAAAAAAATGTTTTTATACATTTCTGGCATAAAATCTGGTGAATTTCATGGTGCTTGGACAAACATTTTCAAAGATGACGGAGTTCTTTTTTTATTATTGTTACATACTGTGTACCAGTTATTAAAGTTTTAGTGGTAAGGATAGAAAATCTAATGTGTAGTGTTTTAATTGGTAACTTAGAATTAAAAATAATAGTTAAGCAGTTGTTTTATAAAGTAATAAATGATATAAATAGTTTTCTTGAAGTTTGAAAAATTTCACAAAATTAAAATTTGTTTCCCAGTGTTTAAAAACAGTTATTTCTGTACTGAAAACTTGATAATGATGATAGCGATTACTAGGAAGCCATGGCATTCATTATGGAACAACTTTTGAATCTTATTTGTAGAAAGATATTCAATATTTACCAAATATGAATTTTATTCTGTTTTTCCATGTAGATATAAATCTCTTAGAATATTGTTATGCCATATCAAAGAATAATTTGCTGTACGGAATAATTAGAAAGTACTATTATTAAAACTACAAACTGAAAGTTTACTTGATACTAATTTTTTATACCAAACTATTTTCTTTTGAACATATAAATATATTTTCCAAGTAATATATACACTGGTGTGCAAAAATTAAGGACAAAGTTGAAAAATTAGCATATCAGCTGAACGAAGAGGCAGAGCGGACAGAAAGACCAATCAGGAGATTAAGTAAGGTGATGTAAGGTAGCACATGCGCATATATGCAGGTAGACGTAATGGGGGAGTGTCTGAGTAGTATAAAGCATGTTGTCGGTGTAAGATCAGTATTTCTGGCAAAGAGATTCCAAGTCGTATAGCAGTTCAAATCACACCAAGTTGCTGCCTCAGCAAGAAATGGCGAGTAATCAATCTGTTAGACGACATAGGGATGCTTTTACCCGAGGTCGAATCGTTGGGAAGTTGGAGGAAGGCCGCAGTGTGACAAGTGTGGCTGCAGAGTTCGGAATAGCTTACAGCATCGTTTCACGACTTTGGAGACAATTTCAAACTACAGGAACAGCTATCCGGGGGTTTAGTAGTGGTCGTCCATGAGGAACCACACCCGCAGATGACCTGTATATTGCCTTACAGGCCAGAAGAAACAGGCGGCAGACAGCGGGAGAAATCGCTAGACACACGACACAGGCGACTGGACGACCAATATCGCATTTTACCGTGGCCAGAAGACTGCACGGTGATGGTCTGTTAGCACGACGCCCTGTACGGTGTGTACCTCTAACGCCTGCCCATCGGAGAAGGCGTTCTCTATGGTGCCGGGAACACCGGAATTGGAGAGACAATAAATGGGGACGAGTACTCTTTACAGATGAGAGCAGATTTAGTCTGAGTTGCGATTCTAGACACATACACATCTGGACAGAACAAGGAACACGCAATAACCCTTTCAACATCATCAAAAGGGACTGTTTTGGAGGTCGCGGAGTTCTCGTTCGAGCAGACATAATGCTTGGTAGCCGGACCGACCTTCATATCCCCCAAGGAGGTTCGTCACCTGGGACTGCTATTGTAACGAGGTTCTTCTTCCTTACATGCGTCTTTTCACAAGAACTATGTGTCCTCAGTTCCTCTTCATGGACGGCAACGCTCCACCTCATCGCACAGCTACTGTCGAAGAGCTGTTGGAGAGTGAAGATATTGAACACATGGATTGGTCGGCAAGGATGATCTAAATCCCGTCAAGCATGTACGGAACTTACTAGGGAGACCCGTGGCAGCACGTAACTTATCGCCAGTAACGATTCCGAAACTGCGATTGGTGCTACAAGAGGAATGAGCAGCAGTGTCTCAACAGCTCATTAACAACCACATATCCAGCATGCACAAATGATGTGAAACCTGCCTAGCAGTCAGGGGAGATCATATCCCCTATTAAAGACCGGATGTTTCTTGCTGGACACCCATCACAGGGATGTTTCGGCCTTCAGTCGCATTGCGCTCCACGTTACTTTTCAATAACGTTACTTTTTCAATAAAGCTTCTTTTTATCCCTCTGATTTCTCTTTTATTAAGTGTTGCTTACATTACTCATGTCCTTACGTATTGGGGATCTTATGGTATTAAATGTGTTGATTTGGAAAGCTTTTGTACAAAGTTATATTGAAAAAACTGTCTCGTCCTTAATTTTTGCACACCTGTGTATGTTGATAGCAATTTTTAAAATAGACTTGCATTACATTTTACCAATAATGTCTGTTATAAATCCATTACTATTAATAGTATTAATGTATGTGATTATTGTTTGATGAGAAATGAGAGTTTGTCACTTGAAATTTCATAAATTGTTGTTCATTTTGCTGAAAGTGGACATTATATTGTATTAGTAATAATTAAAAGAAATTACGCACATGGCGCGGAAAAAAAAAAAAAAAACAGGGTTGGAGACAGTTCTATATCTTCCGTTCTACTGGGCTGGTTGATGAAATTCAAATTGTGTTTTTCATGTCTTGAAAGCGCAACTCAAAGTATGTATTAGATTTATATATAAAGCATTGTTTTAATATAGGTATTTTGACACAAAATAGGACTTTTTATGAAATGACAGTCTTTAAAACTGTAATCAAGCTTTATCCAGAACCGTGTATTTATAGCTGTATGCTTGGGGTTATTATCACGCATGAAAACATATTCGCTATCCAAACCCATTTTAGTTGCACTTAGACCTTAAATTATTTTTCAAAATATCAGTGTATAGCAGATGGTTCACAATGTCATTTAATGATTAAGTTACTAACTCCAGAAGCACTCGTACAACCCCAAGCCAGCATGTATTCACCTCCATGTTTCACTGTTGATAGTAAATTGCTTCCATGCATTTCTGCATTTCATTTCGTCCACACCATTCGCCTCCCATCCAATCCAGAAATATTGAATTTACTTTCATCTGAAAATATGATGTTCTTCTAGAACTCTGGACTTTCATTCACTGTTTTTTGATGAAGGATAATTGTAATTTCTGATTGCTCTCACTCAAAAGAATTTTCATCTTGCAACATGGGAATGGAAACAATGTTTTCTGCATGCATTTTGAATTGTACTTACAGATACTGCTCTTTTGTTTCTCAATTCTGCTGTAAGCTTAAGAGTACTTACTTTTGGATCTTCCTTCAACAAACATGCCAGAAATCAGCTGGCAACAGATGTAAGTAGATATGATCATCCTGAATGAACACTATTTTGTGCTTATGGCCCATATTAAAGTTTTACATTTCTTATCACGTTTAAAGTTACACCTGGTCATTTTATATAACTTGCAAGATAAATGACGTCAGTTAGCAAAGTAAAACTGGCTGAACCAGTTAGAAAATGCTAACAAAATTTTGCGTTTGTTTGAATATACAAATACATTTTATGTAATAATAAAGCCCCAATTTTTAGTTTCCATATATTTAAAAACTAATTCAATAACTTTTACATATTATTTGTATTTGGTAAACATTTTTTGTTAGTTATTGCCTTTTGAAGAAGTTTTGATAGAATTAGTATGGCAAAACAATAGTTTCTTTCGCAAAACCATTCTTGTACAAATAATTTCTGCACTCACTGTATCTATACCTATTTAAAGTGGAGCAGTTACTCAAATGAGGTATAGAAAATGTTTGAGTACCTAATTTGAGCAGTTGCTCTATTTATCTGTATAGCCACATAGATAAAATGCATGTCTGTGAGATTTGCATTGATATAGCAATGTATGCTGGAGATGTGCTATTTGCTTGTGAGTTGCGTAAAAGAACTGATTCATTTTATTAAGTAAACTATGATTTGTCAGGGGGGGGGGACTGGTAGCTCACTCAATGTTGAAATGGGCCAGGAAAGTTTAAAATTCCCATTTTAGGTAAGAAATGTATGTTTACCTTTCCATGTTGAAGGTGAGTTTAATTTTTATGATTTTCTAACTTTTTGAGTGTTTTTTTTTAAATAATTATTCTAGAATTTTATTGTTAGTTATATGTATAAAGGAGGTTGTAGAGAATTTCAAAACTATATCTGAAAAAGAAAAGGGGGGACCAGGAAGTTATTAATTTTCTTGAGTTGATTCTTCTTATCCCACTGCTCGTTTAATTCTCTTTGCTTTTTCTTCATACTTGCCCACCTTTCTTGATTAACTTCCTGTTCCTAATCTTATTCATCAAGGTTTGTGTTAGTGAACCAGAAAAATGAATGAATTCAATTCAGCGAGTGAATCATTGTAATTTGATTCCATTAAAGAGCAGTTTATTCAGAACCAATTTATACCATTCGAAATCTGTGTAGGAAGTGATGAAGTAGGTTAACAGAATGCTATTACTTACCACTGAACAGCAGTGTATACCATCTCAATGCACCATACATACATTCCTTTACAAAATCTTCTTATCTTATTTCATTTTACCTGCTTTACATTTTTGCTGATATTTTTTAATCACCTTGTATGAACTCTAATCATTATTTATTCTTCAATGAATAAGTGATTCGTGAATAAAACTGTATATATATATATATTAATATTTAAATATCAAGCTATGTAGATGATACATTTTACGAGTTGGATATTTTATATATATGTTTCTTTTGCATATTAAGTGTGGGTATTATTTAATAAATATTTATATTACTTTTGCATAAAGTGTGAGTAATAAAGATTGTAAATAATTTTGAAAATTTTGAGTAATTTTGTAATAATTTTTACTCGAATACGTTCAGATTGTTCTTGTTTGACCTAATTAACTATTGATTATTTTTTCTTGTGTTGAAAAACTGCAATGTATTGAATAAATAGTTATTAAAAGAAAATCACGTGCTTTTATTTTAAAACAAGTTTTAAGCTATGTAGATTATAACATGTTATGAATTAAAGGCATTTTATAGGTGGTTATGTTTGTGTAGTAAGGGGAAGCAATACCGATTGTAGATAATTTGAAATATTTCAAAATTTTAAAAATAATTATTTTAGTATGTGATTAGATATTATTCTTGTTTATCTGAACTATGCAGTGATTTTGAAATTAATGCTTAAAGTTCAAAGTTGCTTAAATTACATTTATTAAGACTAGCTGCTATTCATTACTCTGAAAAACTGCAATGTCTTGAATAAATAATGTTTGAATTGAAAGAAATGTTTTAATTATCAGGCAGTTTAAATAAACTTTTTAATGAATCATGCAATATTTGCTTATCAGGATCATATATTGCAACAAAAACTGTGAATTAGTTAAAGCAATTTAAAATTTCAAAGTGGACTTAACAGTACTTTGTTTGAAGAAATGGTCCTTTCTGATTATCTGCACCTGCACCAAGCAGTCATTAATGGATTGGTGACTTCATTAATTGAGAAAAAGTATATGTTTGGCTATTCTGATGGTTTATAGATATCACCTTCTTCATAAATAATAATAAAAAAAACTTTTTCTAAGAAAAAACGAAAGTCTATTTGAATAATATTTTTATTTTTACAGCTAGTGAATACTGTAAAGCAAAATGAGAGTTAAAACATGTAAATCATGTGCACTTAAGCACATGCATGAGTTGGCTGTTATGAAGTGTGTAAACAAAACTATCGACCAAACATGCCAGCTTTGTATCATAAGACCGAGAGTGCGGATAATCAGAAAGTACTGAAAAAACTTCAGTAAATTTTTTAAATTCAGTAATGTGAAAAGAAATACATTCAGTTAACAACTATTCATGTTGATTTTGCAAAAAAAAAAAAAAAAAAATTTTTT
>KK117508.1:79340-132958 GCA_000611955.2 Stegodyphus mimosarum
ATGAAGGCAAACTTCATATAATGGCAAAAACAAAACAAAAAATTACTAATCTTACATCAGAAAACAAAATCAGAATTTAATAGGGCATGTCTCTATTAAAGGCCTTTTTATAAGGGCCAAAAATTAAACAAAAAGAAACTACACTCAGATGATCACGACGAACGTAACTTTGACTATACAGGGTGTTTATAAAGTATCGAACCCATTATGATAATTAATAACTCCTAAAATAATAAAGAGAGATTAAAATTAATAACATAAATGGTTCGATAGACTCAAAAAGTTTCATGACCCTTGTCAATGAACTTCCATGTGTGCCCTCCTTCGTCGCACAGAAAATATCAAGTTGATATTCAATTGACTTCATTGGAAATGAAGTCGGACCTCCAAGGCTCAAAAATTTAGATACAAGAACATCGCTTTGTAGGCATCTTTAGGCCCCTAAATGCGAGGTTCCGTGTATGCGGTTTGAAATTCCGTCGAGCCGTTCCCGAGATATTGGAATCTTCTCCATGTCTTCCATTATTTGTCATTAGTGTAGACTCGAATACACACACATTGAATGTAGGGTCAGACCCCCAGGTCGAAAAAATTGATATAGATGGAAATCGCTTTGTAGGCCAATTCCATAACATTGCGATAGTTGCCAAAAACAAAAGAGAGAAAAATGCAATTAATAAGCAGACGTTATTTAGAAAAGTACAGACATTTAGACTGGAAAATGAAATTATCTGAAATTAACCACACATGCAGACGATAGTTACAAAAGTAAAGATATTCAAACCTGAAAAGGAAAATATATAAGTTATTCCATCAATAAATGCCATAAGTTTGTTTATATCTTCGTTATTTTATGAGTTATTAAACATCAAAATGGGTCCGGGACTATATAAACACCCTGTATATTGAATCACTGAATTTTCCATGTGTAAACAGCTCGGTTTAGATACCGGTGAATGAGCTACCTCAATAGTCCTTTTCGTAGTTTTCCCCGTTAAAAACATGAATGTGAGCAAGTTCTTCTGTCAGAGTTCTTCACGAAACATCATTCTTCAGCAAATAGTACTAAATTAAATAATCCGTCTGACGTTTAAGCTTCTTCCCTTAAGTCAGTAAATATGGGATTTAGTTACATCGCTGCACTCAGTTGTTATGTAGATAAGACTATTGACGATTTCGTTTGGTAACAGATAGTTCAATATAGGTGCAATACAAGCGAATAAACAGGCTCCATTGGCTTTGCCCCCCCTATGTGTAACATGATTATAAAACGCTTTCTCTCCAAATGTCCTAGTCTAAGGCTAAGGTTACATTAATTAATTCAGAAAAGCAACTCGAGGGCTATCTCTCTATGGGTAGAGATGTGATCATGGGAAACTTTCTAAGGGAAACTGTCTCGTATTCAAATTATACATTAAGAAAGCCCAGGTGGAACTACCAATGATTTGACCGCTCCTTCACCTAGTGGATTCCTCCACGAAGGCATCCCTATTTTCAGGCAACTTATAAAGTATTTTCTTCCTCCTTTCGGCATGCTTTCATGGTGTAATGGTAAGCAGACTTGGCGCGTATTTCGAGTGATCCAGATTCGAATCCCGGAGAAAGCACTGTTCATTTTTCTTGTCTTCTGCTTCAAAAAATAACCTAATGACTCTACAGTGGCGCACGAACTAAAGGGTAGTGGATGATGATTCTTCACCACCACGATTTGGCGATTGGGTTCCCTAATCCCCTGTCGCCCTTTAAAAAGGGGAGTATATCTGATATTTTCTCCCTCCTTCCAGCATGGCTTCACAGTGTAATGGTCAGCATACTCGGCACGCATTTCGAAAGGTTCGGGTTCAAGTCCCGAGGAAGGCATTGTTCATTTTTCCAGCATCAAAATAACCTAATGACTCCAAAAATTAATCATAGATTGCTTTTTCAAAATCGAGTAAGCAATAAGCATTTCTTCGTTATAATAAACTCCATAAATAAATAAAAATGTTTTTCACCTGGCTAATAACATTCACTGTCAGATGCATATATTTTTATGTTATGTTTCAAATTTCAGAGATCTTGTGCTCTGTTCGAGATATAATGTTTCTAAAGCTCCTTTTACAAAGTAGGCAAAACTACTTTTTTAGGGCCACTTGAGGCTTAAATCTAATAAGATGTTACTTTGGTCTTTCTTGCTGCCGAGATAGATCATAAAACTGTTCAGCAGTGTTAACTGCATTCAAACTTCAACTATTATGCATGCAATTTTCTCTCATTTATCCTTTTGTGATTTTCATTCATTATTAAGTAAATAAAATGGAAAAATCCATATGTAACAAGCCTGTTCTCCGAGATTTGATTCGTTCACTGGATTACACAAAAGCACTTGACAGCTATCTGTATAAGAGGAGGGATGCCTTGGTCGAGGACTTGCTGAGTAAAGCTGGCTTATAGCGACGTTACGACAAAAACCATGAAAAGGCCCATGAAGAAAACCTGTTCGCTGTGATTCGAACCCGAGAAAACTACCAGTGTTCAGCCAATTTAGCGCTTGCCGCTGGTAGGCCCGTAAAAAATAGATTATGAAAAATGATTGAAATAACCGATTTAATTTGCTAACCTATGTTGTCTTGGCAGTACGTAAATTAGACATTTTAGGTGATTGTTTGTGAATAAACTGTATTGTAGTTTTCTCCAATGTTTCATATTACGGTTTTACATGGAATTTTCAATGTTTCATTTTACAGTTTTACATGGAATTACAACACTTTGGAGTTAATTCTCATGCATTTATTTTGCTCCGTTCATCATTCTGATTCTTCGCACATTAACAAAGAGATAAGTAAGAGGATACTTTATGAAAAATTTGTCAGAAACAATTTTCTTAATTTTGCTTTGAAAATATTCCTGGGTAATTGTTTTGATCACTGAAAGAAATTTAAAAAAACATATTTCCTACACTGTAAATGTCAACACCCTTTTTGAAAGTATGAAAAATTAATCCTTTTTAAATAAATTAGAAAATTTGTTATGTAGAACATATGTATATCCATTTCATTTAAAATCAAGGAAAAATCAAACTTTGGATATAACGATGGTTTTGAACGAAATCCGCCTATGAAAGAAAATTGACGTAGAATTCTTTATAAACATTTAAAACTGTTCTGAAAAGTACTTTTGATAAATTTATATTTTCTAAAATTTTAAGTCATACCTTAAAATTCTCTTCAACAAATATTAAAAAGACGCGTAAAAGTGCTTTCTCTCTTTCAACGGATACCACAAAAATGCAAAGATTTAAGAAATTATCTCATCAGACTTCACTTCACTCTGCAGATATAAAATGGATTGCATATACGAGTATTCGGAGAATTTTTTTCCTACTAACGTAAACAAAATCCAATTTTATAAAGAAATTCTGTCTACAGATATACCTACCTCCTCTGCCCGATAGTCCAGTGTAATATTTGTTAAAGTTAAATAATCAAACACAACTAATATATTTCTGATTTTCTTTTTTATATTACAATAACGGAATTATTAAAAAAACCTCCAGTTTTAAAGTTTTATTATTGCTATAAGTTCATTTCAAAATATAATAGTAATGAATTATATTCTAATCATCTAATAGTAATTAATTTTATTAATGAATTCATTGTTATTATTTCATTACATTATTTATTACTGTTATTTTATTAATGAAAATAAATTATCAAATATTGCATTCTGACATGCAGACATATAAAGCTAGTTCAAATTTGTTATATTTTGTCATATTCTGTGTTCTCCTTTTTCAATTTCTAGTAAAAACAAAGGCAAAAAATTCACAAATTATTGCCAAGATTGATCAGAAATAGTAAAACATTTTATACATTTTGCTCTTAATAAATAAATGTAGTTTAGTTTAAATTAAATCAAAATAAATCTCGAAAAAGTCGCAAATATAGTAACCTATTCTAGACTATTGTCCAGCGTGCGACAAACATGTAAATTTTACTGCATCTATGGAGGGGACAAATGGCCACCCTAACGACTTTTCTCATTAGGGAACAGTAAAGGAGGGGAAAAAACTGTTTTGGATCGTGCCGTCCTAAAGGTTATATTATGAGAATTTTAGCCCGGTTTTAGAAGGTTAATAAATTAGACTTGGTATAGGGGCATGGGCACCTTGGACTTAAAACAGTGCATTTGAACAACCCCCTATTTTTTTTTACCTTAAATTTAAGAATTTTATGTTTCTCAGTAATTTTTTTAGTTGGACAACCTACATGTAGACCTCCTTGTGGAGACTAGGGTTTTGTTAGGAATGAAATCAAAAAATAATTTTGAAATTTAATAATCATAAATTGAATATTTATTTGTATAGAGAAAATATGAAAAAAAAAAAGTTTTAGATCAAGTTAGGAACAGTGGGGTAGGCTTTGAAGCATGGCATTTTAAATTTGGGCAAAAATAACATCTTTCTGCTAGAAACTTTAGATAAAATGCTGAAAGAATGAATTTACAAGCTCTAGTTAGTGTATTTTCCACCAAATTACAAAATAAAACTCACATATTCTCATAACAAAACTTCGTATAGGTCACGATCAGAGCTGCAAAACGCATTGCTAGTTTATTCAGAATAAATAATTAACCCGGGAAGACGTTTAAACAAAATCGCGGCAATCTTTCTCCATAATCTGAAATGGTTAGGTCCATCAATAGCTGCCTCCAAGGTCGTGTTCTATACGTCTAGAGTGAAAACAGCAAGTTTAAAGCATTTATTGTGGTTTAAAGAACAGTCTGGGGTGTGCCCGACACTCCACCCGCACTTTCGTGTTGCTATTTTTCACTGTGAGCCATGGCCTGTTCAAGTTGCTCTGTTTGGTGTTTTTCTCATTTCATTCAAAATCAAACAAAGAAATGAAAAGACTTAAAAAATTATTAGAGGAGGTTTCATCGGATGAAGATTCTATATAACAAGAATTAGGAAACTCAGATAATGAAGATATATTTAGTGATCATCAGTCTGAATCAGAAGAAGAGTGCGAATCTTCAGAAGACATTCCTTGTAATGAAATTAATAAAATAACAGAATGGCAGAAAGAACCCTTTCACGTTTAAAGATGCTTGGAGTTGCATAATATCATAAAAAATGTGCCTGGCAATACATATATATTTAAAGATGTGGCTTCACTCATCGATGAATGGAACCTGGCCTTTGCACTATTAGATCCTCATTTGAAATCGTCACAAAAACAGAAGGAGCACAACAAAGATTCTCTTGATGAACCATAAACAAAGAAAAGACAATTATGTTACTGGAGATGTTACATGCGGTCAAGGGAGAAAGACAGAAAATCAAAAACTGTATGTGTGAAGTGTAAAAATAATATATGTGAAGAACACTGTGGAATAGAAGCTTCATGTATAAACTACAAAATATCTAATGCTTCTTGAGGCCAATTGATTTGAAAATTAATTATATAACTAATTGTTAATGTAATAATTCTGCATGATTTGGATTATAATTGCATTCACAAATAAAAAAAAAAATTACTCATAGAAATCAATGATTTTTAGTCATCTGAAGCAAAGTAAGTACTTTTTAACAGGCCAGCTTTATCTAAAATTAATTAAGCTTTATTAAAATTAACATTATTTTAAGCTATTTTATATAATAAATGTTGTAATTAATATAGAATGTATTCTCTTACTGAACTGTAATAATATGTTTCATTTTTGCATCATTTAATTGCTTGGGGTGTGCTGACACCCCATGTGCATTCTCGTGTTACATAATACAGCATGCGCCCTCCCAGGTTAAAGTTTGTCGTGAACCATGAATCATGAGTTAACTCGTGATAATTATTTTTGACAGCTGATTGATGATTGAGTTAACTCGGAATAACTAGGCAATAAGTGATAAAATCAGCTGCCATTGCAAAGGGCTGAAATCAGTAGCCAAACAAAGATCAGAGATGTTAAAAAATTGATTTTCATCTGAATAGCAGAAAAACATGCATGTATAGTATCTTGCAGTGCTTAATAGTAAATATTTTGCCCACTTTTTTAGTATTACACAGTATTATGATAATAACAATATGAATTTTTTGTATGAGAATGGATTAATTATTTTCCTGTATTTCTTACTGGAAAAGGAAAGGTGTACATCCAATGATCTAGAATGAATTAATGATGTATACTGAGGTACTACTGAATATTAAATACTGAGATTGAAAATGTAAATGATGATGATGGGAAAAAATTCTGAAATGTTTATTAATAATAATAATGCCATAAACAAAGCACTGGCCGAGATCATGAAGTATTTTATTGTAATTAACTTTTTTGAAATAATCATTAAAATTAGAGAAAATTTATTCTGTTTTTTTGATTTATGCTAGTGGGTTTTTCTAATTCAGGAAACTTTGTGCTGTATTTTGAAATTAACAATTCATTAGTAAATTAAGGATAGGTTTCAAAATATTTTAAAATCAAAATGTATAACTATTAATCTTCCATTTTCTAGATTAAGTATATGATAAGAAAAATTATTCATTATGTCTGGATTCATTTGATGTGGCTGTGATCTCTGCTATGGATGAAGCTGATATTAGACCAGGTATGATACATTCAGTGTTTTTAAAAGCTTTTTTAAATACTGCTGTATCAGTTTAAAAGCCTTTTTTTCCTGCAACAACTTCATAAGCATCAGTAAATTTTTCACAAATTAATATTTCAACACAGAGAGTAAACTTACCCAATTGATTTTAATTTGATCATATCTTTTGCATTCACTAATGACTCGTTCTTTTATTCTAGCATAAGGCATGAATTACAATACATTAAAAAAGACTTATAAAATTTTTAATATTCAGAATAATGTACAAAAGTTGATATTAATTTACTTAATATAATGGGTGCAGTCATCAGTATGAATACACATTTAATGTAGCCATCATGTGAATTGCTAGAAAAATAACCATCATGACCTTGAATCTAGTGCACAGGAGCACTTTTGCACTAGTGGTAGAGAATTCGACTTGCATTAAACAGACCCAGGATTGAATTCGCATGCCATCTTCAAGGGCATGCGAAACTAGTGTGTTGCTGCACTTCTCATTGGTGCTAATGGATGGTAACACAAGCAAGTAACTACATATTCAAAGCCACTAAGGTCTCTTGCATCACATGTTTGCTACAACATCACGAAGGCATGTGGTAAGGTTAAAAAAAAAAATGTACAATGCTCTTGCCAGCATTAGAGCTTCAGACCTCCTGATTGCTAGTGGGATGTGCTTCCAATTACATTGCAAAGGCATATGATAAGGAAAGAGAAAATGCTTTATATGGTACCTGCTATGTTTATCCACAAAGCAGTATGCACATTAACCATTAATTTTACTTTTACCATGTTTAAAAGTACTTTTGTAAGTTGAAGCTTTCCTTCCCTGCACAGAAATTTCTCGGCGTAAAAGTGTAAGAAAATTACCAAATGAAATTAGCCAATGAACATAAAAATTAGATAATTTTTTTGCATCAAATATTTGTTCGTTATGGTATGTTCATCATTATATGTTCATTTAATAAATTCTTTTGTTTCAGATATTTTACAATGTGGAGCATGTGGCATGAAATTTTTCAGATTGGAAAATTTTGTAATTCACAAGAGTGAAGACTGTAAAGGATCAGAAAATAGCAAATGTGATTCTGAAGAAAGTGATGTGGAAATTATTCGTTATTCTCCAAGTATGAAAACTATTGATAATAAGAAATATATGCTGCATTTGAACAATTTTTATTAATATTTAATTTATAAATAAAGTGATCACATAAAAATTTTAATAAAATTTTCATGACTTAAAAATATATGTGCAAGTTAAAGGTTTTTAACACTCAATAGGCGCAGCTATTTATCTGTTTGTTATCTGTAGAGCTGCCAATTCTTGTGATAAAAAAATGAGAGACTTCTAATTGTTCATCCTATTTCTCTGTCCTCTGGTAGATTTCCAAATCTTCAAATTTTAAATTTATTGAAGTGTTGAAGGAAAGGGAAATGTCATGAAGGAAACTTTGATGATAAGTTCTTGAAGAAAAAAAGCCAAGGAACATAGTAATTTTTAAATGCGTCTTAAAACTGTGCATATCCAATTTATTTCCTAATTGATTTTTTTTCATCTGATCTGTTTTAGTCCATCATAGAAATTTATAAAAAATTTTATGAATATTTAACTGACAGTTAATATGTAAATATTTACATTTTATTTTGCTTTAAATCTTTAAATGGAGCATTGCTGAGTTATCCTCATAATCATGCATATTAATTACTACTTTACATTTATCATTTTTAAGAGCATTTTAATAAATAAAAGCTTATCTTTTCTACTTAAATTTTCATCAGTAGAAAACATTACTCTTCATGATCAAGTCAAATGAATTAACCAAAATTAGAAAATAAAATTAAAATTAATGTATAATCCAAGTGATTCATTATAAAGCCAAATTTATCAAAATAAAATATTTTCAAAATTATTTTTCCGAAATGAAAATTTTCCAGTTTTTCATGATTCAAAATTGTCAGCTGTGTGCTTATATAATGTTGTTCAAGTCATTGAATACAAACTTCTTTTATTTTTCTTAGTTTTGAAATACATGATTTTTAAATCATTAGTTGATGTAACAATGTTGTGGCCATTTATCATTGGAACTTGAATCGTTATCATTGGAATCAGAGATGTTTTTTTTTTTTTAATTTCCATAAAATTCAATATTATCAACTCGGAGAATTTATTGTTTTCTACATATTCAATGATGATTGGATTAATTTGTAAATTAAAATATGATATATATAATCAAAAAATTATAAACACTATTAAATAAAAAATCTTAAAAATTTACTTAATTTTTTTGTTCTATTATAGTTATGGAATTAAAATGCACTGCTCAAAACAGTTAGGGGATATAATTATTGTGGATAGAAACTGCTGATGAGGAGAAATTGCTTTGGTGACTGATATATGATGTATAAGTGTTTTAAGGAAAAGAAAAAGAAGCAATGAACAAGAAATGATTAAATTTTATTGACGATCTTCGTTGGTAAACAAGAAATGCACAGTTTGTGCATACAAACAAACAAAAAGTGTAATTTTTCAGATACAAACGAATTTTGATAAGGGGTATGGTTTTCCCTGACCGAAAGCAATGTTGCATACCTACAAAGCATGGAATCAATGAGGTTATCAATCAGGGACTTGGGTATTCTCTCCCACTTATAGAAGAGAGCTTTCAAACTGCTGAATTGTTTCTGGGGATGATAAGCGACTAACAGCTGTTCTGTCTAGAATGTCCCAAATATATTGTTCTGTTGGTTCATATGTGGGAAAGATGCTGGCCAATCCATTTGAAGAATTCCTTCGTTGAAAAGGAAATTGTCCGTTAGTTGAGCCCAATGTGGCCTGGTGTTATCGGGATGACAATGAATTTATCCCCAATTGCTGCAGTGTAAAGGACCACAATAGATCTGAGGACCTTATCCCTGCATTGCTGATCCATTAGTGCTTCTTTCCTGATAATATGCAGGTCGGTGTGGCCAATGATAGAAATACTGGCCCAGACCATCACTTTGCCAAACTAGACACTTTCATGCACAAATGTAGGAGTATTCCATGTACCAGGTTCTCTCCAGATGAGAATCCACTTACTGTCAGTTTATGCACTAAACTAGGACTCATTAGTAAAGAGCACATTGCTCCACTCATCTCATTCCCATCTCTATCCACCTTCTGCAGGCACCTGAGTGATCTTGTGTCAGCAAAACACAAACCATAGATCTCTGAGCATATAAATCTGCATGGTGGAATCAGTTTCAAATAGTTTGAATTGAAACTCTGGTACCATTAGCCCTCTAAAGAAAGTGGCATTCTTAGTGCAGTTTCTTCTGGCTGTTAGTGTTAAATACCGATCCTCATTCTGTGTTATTGCATGTGTACAACCTTGTCCTGATTTTCAGCAAACATTTCCCTGTTTCCCAAAGCCACTTCCATAGACTGGAATTGACGCTTTGAGAAGCTCCTAATGCTTCTGCTACAATCGATTGTATTTGACCCGCCTCTAAACGATCGATGGTCCTCCAGGCTCTTGATTCAGCTAAGTCATCTTGCTAAGACATCGTATTCACTTATACAAAACATTCAACTCACATCAGTTGGTCTTAATCTTCTCCTATAAAAGGAATCTGGAAATTGTAACCTTCTCACTTCTGGAACTCCATTGACATGATACTGCAAGTTCACGGCTCAGCTAGCTTTTAACTCCTTATCTGAAACGCATTGTTTTCAATGTTGCAGGCATAATTTTGATATCCTGAACTTTGTAAATGTTATGATTTTCCTTTGTAACCTCTTTTATTTCATTTTGATTTAAAAACAGTTATTGATTATGAAGTTATTTGATACCAAACTCACAATATCCCCTAATTGTTTTGAGGAGTGTAGAAGGAATACATAGAAGACTGAGGACTTTTAAAGGGGTTGACTATTAGAAAGGTTTGGTGACCTCTGTTATAAAGTTCTGCCAGATGAAGGAAATATTTGTTGCAAGCCTTGAGCAGAAGTCTTCTAGTGAAATAAATGCACAGCTACATCTTGAATGTTTAATTTTTTTTATTAAATTTGTGCATAAATCTGGTCATGGTGTTAATTAATAATGAATAAATATCATAGGAATTAGTGCGTGGAATACATTAAAAAGAATGCATGCGAAAATAGTAGTGTTCCTTCTTAAACTGAAGATATGCTATGCATAGTTGCCAGAGTTTGACACCTGAAAGTTTGGGGATTTCTACTAAAATAATTGTGCTAATATACAAGTGCTAAACTATTTTAGATTTATTTTAAAACCATCCTTTTTTTATAGCAAAGGCAAAGAAACATAGTAAACTAAACAAGAAATATGAATACGAAAACTATGGATTGGATTGCATGTCAACTACCGATGAAAAAAAGCAGGAAGAAGTGAAAGACAGGGATTGCTATATGTCCAGAAAGGTAGGCAGTTTTATAATATTATTATTAATGCAGAAAAAAATATGCCAGAAAATATCAGTTTTGTAGTTTTATAGAAACGAATGATAGATGCTTAGCCACAGAACCTCATTTATGGTAGAAAATTGAAGGAGCAAGTATAAGCATGTGTAATTATCTTGCCTTTGGTTGAAGCCTATCTTGTGCCTTCTGAAAAACTGCTTTTTTGACATATGACTAAATGAAGCAGTGATATAAATCATGTCTATGATATTTTTATACTTTTTGGTTTTCTGTACCTCAAAAAGTTGCCAACTCACTGGTGACCTTGTGAATTGGTAAAAAACATCTGTTCTGCTGTTTTTTTTGGGGGGGGGGTCATAGGTACTATTTTGTTCATAAATAATGATAGAGAAGAATTTTATTAGAAAATAAAATTTATGATAAAAAACCAATACCTGCACTGGTGTCCAAAAGTTAAGCATAATTGATAATTATGTGAATAAAGAAGGAACTGTAAATCAGAATGGCGGGAAACGTGATATGCGAGTCTAAAATGGTTATAAAATAAGGAAGCAAATCAAAAGAACGATAATAATTAATTTTATTATCCAAAGTAGCATTTTGAAAGAAAACTGAGAATAGCAAGGGTTCACGATTTAAAGAAAAAATGAAAGAAAACATTAATTAAATTACTGATGCTGCAGTTTAATAAGGCGTGTGCTGACAGCCAGGCACGCTGCACAGCGATTTACCATACTTGCTATGAGATGATGAATGAGTTGTGGGCTCAAATGGTTCCAAGCTTCTTGGAGAGTTCTGTTCAGTTCTGTAACAGAGCTTGGTGGGTGCGAAAGGGCTGCAATTTGTCTCCTGAGCATATCCCACACATGCTTGATAGGATTTAAATCAGGGAAGTTCGCAGGCCACGACATGCGCTGGATGTTTTCCGTTTCAAGGAAATCATCAACTAGCACCGCTTGGTGAAAGCAGCTCGAACAAGCAAACATAAGTCTCAAGAACTTTGTCTCTGATTCTTTGACCAGTGACAGACCCCATATCAAAGAAATGGAGGTCTCTCCGGCCGTCCATCATGATGCCTGCCCATACCATTACTCCCCTTGATGGAAAATGATGTCTTTCCTATATGTTTCTTGGTTCAAAACATGTTCCACGTTCTCTCCATATCGTTACCCGACGAGAATCAGTACTCAGACCAAACTGGGACTCATCACTGAATATCGCATTGGCCCACTCTTCCACACTCCAATGTTGATGTTTCAAACTGCAGTTCAAACGAGCGCGTTGCTGCGCAGACTTAAGGGGAATGCAAACTGCTGGTCTTCTGGCATACAGGCCAGCATGATTGAGTCTCCTGTAAACAGTTTGTCTCGAAATTCATATTCCTGTGGCGACTATGAGCGCCGAACCCAGTGCTCTGGCAGTACTGCCCCTCTGACGTCGCGCACTTATTACCAGATATCGGTCTTGGCGAAGGGTTGTGACTCTTGGTCGACCTGATACTGGTCGTCGGGTAACATCTCCCATTCTTTGAAACCTCTGCCACAGTCTTGAGATCACAGACTAGTTCACATTTAGAATTTAAGACACTTCAGTTTGTGATCGTCTGGATTCCAGCATTCCAACAATTCTTCCTTTTGCAAACATCTCCATTTGGCATCTTTGTGCCATCATTCACTTTATTTGATGGTTAACAACATTCTTTCGCACAGCATTTGCCCGAAACTTGTCTGAACTGCCTATGCTGTGTGAATCGGTTTCTCTGCATTCTGACATGCGCAGGTGTTTCGTGCAGGACGTAGTCGACTGAAAAGTTTTGCATAAACCCAATGTTTTCTTCTTCACTCAATTAATATCCGCAAGAAATTTGGAATAATTTTACGAATATTTACTCTGTGTTTTTCGCATTTTACAATTTATGCTTAACTTTTGGACACCAGTGTATATTGCCAACATTTTCACTTTTATAGTTATATATTCCTTTGTCCAAAATAATGTATAGATTGGCATCAAACTAAAAAACTAAACTCAGTGGTGCAACAGCCCTAGTGGGCTATGGCCTGCAGTGCTCTTCTTCTGCATGCTTGAGCCCTGAGTCCCAGAATGCATCAGCATATGCCCTGGACAAGTGGTCAGCTTGTCGCAGGACACCCGGTGTTTAGTCCCCAAGCATACTTGGTACTCATTTTATCAACCTACTTAAGGGATGAAAGGCTGAGTCAACCTTGTCCAGCCCAGGGATCGAACACCAGGCGTGTGGTGCAGCTGTGCAACGCGCTATCCACTTCGCTACTGGTCAGTCATAGATTGGCATTATTCTGTGTATAATCTAAACTATGCCCCAAACACTGCAGTTCTATTGAAGGTTAAAACTGGGGATACACGTAATCAGACAGCAGAGTGGTGGTGGGGGAAATCATGCTTTCTTTTTTAATAAAAAAAAATTGAATTTTTCTGCAGATTTTTAAATGTATGTTTACCTTCATTAAGGTATATTGTTGCCATGCATTGAAGGCTTTCAAATTAAATCTCTAATTAGATATTTAGAATTGTAATACATATTTTTACATATAATTTAGTATAAATTGTACATAATTTTATTAATTAGTAGTGTAAAAGCGATGGAATATCTCAACAGCCTTTTTGGCTAACTTGCGAAGTCATTTTAATCACTTAAACTTATGAACTTACATGTGTACTAATGAAGATGCTGTTGTAATTATATCACCTGTAGAAATACAAATAAGCATTCAGTGTAAATATAACCAATGAAATAGCACTTAAACCTGCAATCCAGGTAACTTTTACAATGTATCTGCATAACTATCACTTGAATTCTGTATTTTTTGCAAAAAAACTTAAGTTTTTCTGCATTTTCAGCTACCTGTAATTTATTTTTTAATTTATTATGAACTGTTTAAAAATTGGAAACTAGCTTCCAGTTCTCGCTGTTGAAGTTCCTGCGAAGTTTAACATTTCAGTAGTATCCATGTATTCTTTCGCAGAGCTAATGATTTCCACCGCTTAAGTAGATGCACTGCCATTTTCAGAAGGGGTTTCACAGAAAGGTGGAGCATGAATTCTAGATTTCAATGAATACTAAGCAAAGCAGTGCCTATATTTTTCTTTCATTAATTGTAATGCCTGTAACTTTTTACTTGCTAGTAATTCTTGAGCTTTATATTTTGATTATGAAACTTGCTAAAAATTGTGCTGATGATAGTGCTTCTTTATATTGTGTTTTAAATAATTCTGTGCATACTTTATGAAGATTTTTTAAACTATTTTAAATACAATCGTTCCATACTTCTAATAGCTTCAGCAAAGCTGCAAGTATCTTTCTGAATTATATCCAAAGGAATTAAAAAAGGCTTCGTATGAAGTAAGAGATCTACATTTTGCTTGACTGCTATATTTAAAAACTTCTGACTAAAAATTCTTATTTATTGCTTCTTTCCTACAATTTGCAGGAAAATTTGGCCAATTATATAGCTTTCATTTGCGTTACAATTATCTCTTGGCTCTTCATTTCAAGGCAACCATATATTGTGTTCCACTGTATTTTAGGTGATATATTTAATTGAGTTCCATTGTATTAATTTCGTTTGTTTTGGCAAGCTAGTAAAAGTTTCTATATTCTTGAATAACATGCTCAGCAGCATTTATAATCTTTGGTTAATAAATGAAATATATGTGCACATAACTATAAACTGAAAACAGTTTTTTCTTTTTCTAAATTTGTTATATTATGTAAAAGCTGTGAATTTTTCATTTAAATTTGTTTTCAGATTTTTTAATGGCATCAACAGCAAGGTTAAGTAAATTTTAATCTGTATACAGAGTTAATGTCTTTTCATATTTACACTGAAGTGCAGTTTGATCTATCGTGTAACACATATGCAAGTTATTACATGCTGAAAGAAATGGTGGTAACAATGCAGTTTGATCTATCGTGTAACACATATGCAAGTTATTACATGCTGAAAGAAATGGTGGTAACAATGCAAAATAAATTAAAAAGTAATACATATAAAATTCATCCGATACAATTTGAAATAAAAAAAATGCAAAAGTGAAAAAAACAGAAGCACAGTTGCAGAACACTAGAGGGGGGAGAATGCAAAATAAGTCAAAATTAAAAATGAAATAATTAATTTACATCTTTTGCTGCATTGTCATCAGGGGTTGGTACAACTATAGTTGTAGTAAATAAATCAGCCTGTGTCTGAATCTGGCACAAATTAAAAGTTTAAAACTTAAAATAATCTTAGAAAAACAGTCAAAGTAATTTGTGTCTTTATCAGTCCAACTTCTATAGGCTGAAGAAAACCATGTAAAACATTGTGAAATTATAGCATCAGAAACATAAACAAATTTAAAATAACCATAAATATTTATTTTGAACAGCCTGAATACACAAACAAGATCTGCAATTAAAAGCAATCCAGCATATATAAATTTTAAAAACCCACAGGCCAGGTTAAACACTTTTTTAAGAAATTAGCATCAAAATCATATATAAGTAAAGGTTAAAAATCTAGTAAGAATTTTCAGTTTAAGTGAACCAAGTCCAGAAACATGTAAAACAGAAGCAGAGTTGCCAACTCTCGTGATTTAGGCAGGAGTCTCCCGATTTCCAACAATGCTCCTGCTAACCATATTTACAACATATTTCTGTTGACTTTCTCTTATTCTTAAAATTTCTTATTTTCATGTATCTTGGCTCACAACACCTATTCCTCAATTTACACGGAAGATGGGTTCCGCACAAACCGTGTAAATCGAAATCTTTTTGCTATATAAAACCGCGTAAAACGAAAAACGTACTAAATGTGAATAATTTATTTATTTACATAAAACAAAAGTAAGACATCTTAAAATAAGTAACGTTATACTTCGTTCATAAAATAACAAATATATGTAGGTAATAAAAGTACATTTATTTCACATTAGGAAAATACAAGACCATTAAAAAATCATTATGAGTGTAATCACTGTCATTACTTTCTTGAACTATTAGTCTTTTCTTCTTGATTGTTATGATATCACTTTCATCACTTGAGCGTTCTTGATAAGATTCTGCTTCAATGATTGACGGATTAGGGAAGATCTCAGATCGACAAGACTTTGTAGTGAAATCCAAAATTAAGAATTGCCTAGGTTTTTTTCCCTAAATCTTTGTAAACCTCCTCATATTCATTTAATCACTTACTAAGCTCCCATTGGAATCGGAGAGCTCATTCAACATTCGTGTCATATTGTAAAAAATAAAGATAAATTATTTCATTTGCTTCTTATTTCAACTTTTTGTAAAGTAAACATGAAAAAAGATAAATTTCTATTTGGGAGTAAGAACAAAGGTTCAAAAACAGCATTTTAAAAACTCTTCGCAAAGTCAACAGAAAAATTGCATGCAAAAGGAACAATAAGCATAAGCATTACTTTTACAAACAAAATAGTCTGAAAAAGAGGTGGCACCATCTAGTTTAAAACTTATTAACTAACTAATGAAATCCAGTAGATTGCCAGTTGAGATAATATTGTGCTACTAAAACAAGGACTGAATTTATATTAGTATTGACACAGTAGAAAACATTATTAGTGAAAGCAGGTTTACATGGTAGTTGCTATGAACAAAATTTCTTTCTTAATGAAAGCAAAATCTGCCACTGTTCTTAACATTTGTATGAAAACTGATTAAAGTACTCTTTTTCTACTAAAAGTTACAAATAATAATAATAAAAAGTTTTTTTTTTTTTTACACTTAAGTATTTTTGTACTATTTGCATTTAAGAATTAGAAACTGATTTACAATTTAATAGAAGATTTTAATTAGTTATTATTTGAAGGTAATTTAATTATTAAAAATATAGTTTCTTTTTTAACATTTAAAAAATCCTTTTGTCGTTGAGAAAATTCTGATTTCTTAAAAAAAAAATTTAATCCTCGGCAGTTAATAGAGTAGGTGATAATTGAGTTAAAAACATTTCTTTTTTTTTTTTTTTCAATCTGAAAACTTTCAGATTTTACATTATGTCCAAAGGCACATTTTATTTTTTTTTTACGTTTTGTGTGTTATCTTTATTTATTAAATATGATGTTCTTCTCACTTAAACCATAAAATTCAGTTCAACAAGAATATCTCAAAATAATTTTAAAATGAGCATATCTTTAGATTTCTGATATACAGTCTCACGTGCTGGAGATAAAATGTTTTTTTTTCCTGTACAGTGTTGCCATTGTTCGCTTTGAAATCATAGAGTTCCTTAAGTTAAAACTCATAAATGCTTCACAAAATATGAATAGATAGTAAAACAAATTCCGGATTTCATATTTGGGCTTTCAGATGTAAATATTCAGGTGGAGACGTATGTGATTCAAAATTTGATGACTCTAGGTATCATTGTTTTATCACAATGCGAGAAACATACATGCATTTATGCAGATTCTCCATTATTTAATTTTTTTTAAATGTAGTACAAGGCTGTAATATTTGGTGGTAACAGTCTGAAAAGTGAATCGACACAAAATGCCAAAGCGAAATTAATAGCCCTGCTGGGCTAACCCCTTTGGGCTAAAAATCTGATTTTTGATTTTGTCGTAGCAAGTATGTAACAGTAATCAAATATCTGAAAAAATAAATGAAAATATATTGAAATAAAAGTAAAAATTAGTTCTTAAAATATGTAACATTAGAGCAGGAAAATTTTTTTGAAATGAAAACATATATATTAAAGTAACAAAGAACTGAAAAAATATATTTGGCATGTTTAGTAGGTAAGCTTGAAATATGCTAAGTAATGAATTTGGAAAAACTAGGAATTTAAAACTATGAATTAAACTAATTAATATTAATGAAATTGATAAGAAAAACACCACATTGTGACATTAAGAATTTGTAAAAGGAAAAAACATTGAATTGCCTAGACACCTATAAGAAATTCAAAAGAATTAAGTATAAGTGAAGTATCATCGTGTTTCAGTTCAACAAATAGAGTTAATTATCCTGTTTAGTTAGTTCAATGAATGGAATAATTTAAAAAAACTAATTAATTTTTGGTATTCAGCACTATGACTATGACTAGATAGCTTACTATACAGCAAATTTAAGTCAATTTGGAATACTTTTGAAATGGTGCTGCTGAGCAGTGTAAAAAAAAAAGTGAAGACTTCTGTTTTTTGCACAACAATCTCTTGCTTTTTCAGATTTGCTTTGCTCCTATCTTTTTTCAGGCTTACAGCTATGGTATTGTAGTGTTTGTGCAGTATATTATTTGTATCAATTGCGATGTAATTTAAAAAATCTTATTCATTTAGTATTCAGATTTCTACTGAATATTTATTAATTTTTTAAACTTTACAGGAAAAAAAACTGTTTAGGAAAAAAGGGAGGTATAAAGATGTTGAAATTAAGATGGCAGAAGAATTAAATGAATTTAAAGTAGCCATTTACTGTGGAACATGTGAGAACTGTTTGAGGACTGAAGATTGTCAGGAATGTGTTTCATGTCTTGTATGTATTCATTGCTTTTTGTTATTGTATTAATGTATATTAATTTAAAACTGATTTTATGTTTATGTTATTCTATGATTTTTTTTCCCCTTTCAGAAGAAAAAATTACGTCCTTGGAAATATATCAGAAAGCGTTGTTTGTTAAAGCAGTGTATTGAGGAAACTGTAAGTGAATTTCGTTTTCTGGTTTGTAATAAAAATAAGCAAGATAAAATAACTAACTTATTTGCAATAGCCGTTTAGGTTTCTAATTAATTTTGTTTTCCAATAATAGTTTGCTTATAATAAATCTCTTTAAACTATATCATTTCAAGATTGTTGTGCTGTTATAATTTTTACATTATGCTAATGATGCAGTATTCATAAGAGCTTAATGTATTTGCATCACATTTCAGCCAATGATACTGGTTAAATCTGTGAACCGAAACTTTTAACAACTGGGATGAAGTTAAACTGAAATTAATTTATTCAGAATCAGGCCTTTGAATTAAAAATGTGCTATTTCTACTCTACTTGCTATCTTGCCAACAAATTATACCTTACATCTTTTTCTTCATTTATCACAATAATACAAGAAAATTTAAAAACAAAACAAATAACAACAACAACAAAAAAAAAAACAAGCTCATTTCTTTTATAAGCTGAACTGTATGTGCCTACATAGTATGAAGTTGAGAGTGATATGAAAATAAATGCAGAGCCAGTTTTAATTAGATTTTTCAGAACAAAATTTTGTGTGAAGTGTCAATATGCTTTTACTTCTAATAGATGTTGATACATCGTCAAAACATTTTTTATTAAAAGTAAGATAAAAAAAAAAGAATGTTGTCACACTTCTTGACAATCTGTGTGAAAAATAATTATGAATGAAAATAATATATCAAAATAACTATGATCATTGCTATACCATTATACCTCTGTCACCAGTACCTCAATTATTACACATATGCACACTTTCTCTCTTTATGTGTATACAGGGTGTTTCAGAGATCATGGGACAAACTTGGAGGGGTGGTGGATCGTACTAAAACATGCATTTTTTTATAGGAATATAGGGTCTAAAGTGACGGGTTAAGGCAGGATTGCAAAAAAACCATTAAAAAAAAAAAAAAAAAAAAAAAAGAAGTGACACAAGTGGAAAATGTGTTTATGTACAAAATCAACGCAAAGAAAGTGCTTCTTTGCAGCAATACAGTATTCACAATAAATGTTCAAAATTGCAACCACCAGCAGTAATACATGCTAGGTAACGTCGTAGAAGGGATTGACGAACATTTTGAAAAACGACTGGCATTTTGCGCACGCTTGCATTCACAATGGATAGTCGTGCAACGAGGTCCTCCAGTGAGTTAGCGGGAGTCTTGTAAATGATGCTCTTCAGATGGCCCCATAAAAAAAAATCCCAAGCTGGATAAATCTGGCGAACGGGGTGACCATCGAATAGGTCCACCACGACCAATCCATTAGCCAGGAAATGTCCCATCCAAGTAATTGCGGACAAGTACGAGGTTATGGGCTGGTGCACCATCATGCTCGAACCACATGCGATCACGAACGACAGCCGGAACATCCTGCACCAATTCAGGTAGCACCTCTTTCAGAAATATATGATAACATAAGCCATTTGTACGTGCTGATAAGAGGTATGGGCCTATGAGGTAGTTGTTAACAATATCTGCCCACACATTCATGGAGAAGTGGGTTTGGAATGCACGTGGATGTATGCCATGTGGATTATGAGTTGCCCCACACGTGCATACACTGGTGTGCAAAAATTAAGGACGAAGTCGAAAAATTAGCATATCAGCTGAACGAAGAGGCAGAGAGGACAGAAAGACCAATCAGGAGATTAAGTAAGGTGATGTACGGTAGTACATGCGCAGATATGCAGGTAGACGTAATAGCGGAGTGTCTGAGTAGTATAAAGCGTGTTGTCGGTGTAAGATCAGTATTTCTGGCAAAGAGATTGCACGCCGTATAGCAGTTAAAATCACACCGAGTTGCTGCCTCAGCGAGAAATGGTGAATAATCAATCTGTTAGATGACATCTGGATGCTTTTACCCGAGGTCGAATGATTAGGAAGTTGGAGGAAGGCCGCAGTGTGACAAGTGTGGCTGCAGAGTTCGGAATTGCTCACAGCATCGTTTCACGACTTTGGAGACAATTTCAAACTACAGGAACAGCTATCCGGGGGTTTAGTAGTGGTCATCCACGGGGAACCACACCCGCAGATGACTGGTATATTGCCTTACAGGCCAGAAAAAACAGGCGGCAGACAGCGGGAGAAATTGCTAGACACACGACACAGGCGACTGGACGACCAATATCACGTTTTACCGTGGCCAAAAGACTGCACGGTGGTGGTTTGTTTGCACGACGCCCTGTACGGTGTGTACCTCTAACGTCTGCCCATCAGAGAAGGCGTTCTCTGTGGTGCCGGGAACACCGGAATTGGAGAGACAATGAATGGGGACGAGTGCTCTTTACAGATGAGAGCAGATTCAGGCTGAGTAGCGATTCTCATCTCATACTCATCTGGAGAGAGCGGGGAATCTGCAATCATCCCTCGAACATCATTGAAAGGGATGGGTGTGGAGGTGGCGGTGTTTTCATTTGGGGAGGCATCATGCTTGGTAGTCGTACAGACCTTCACTTCTTCGACGCAGGTTCAGTCAATGGGACCCATTATTGTAACGAGATTCTTCTTCCATATGTGCGTCTTTTTAGAGGCACTATGGGTACGCAGTTCCTTTTCATGGACGACAATGCACCATGTCATCGCACAGTAGCTGCCGAACAGCTCTTAGAGAGTGAGGATATTGAACGTATGTATTGGCCGGCACGATCTCCGGATCTCAATCCCATCGAGCATGTATGGGATTTTCTAGGCAGACGCTTGGCAGCTCGTACCTTACCACCAGTGACGATTCCGGAGCTTCGATTGGCGCTGCAAGACGAATGGGCAGCAATGCCTCAACAACTCATTGACACCCTCATTCTCAGCATGGGCAGACACTGTGAAACCTGCCTGGCAGTGAGGGGAGATCATATCCCCTATTAAAGACCGGATGTTTCTTGCTGGACACCCATCACAGGGATGTTTCGGCCTTCATTCGCATTGCGCTTCATGCTACTTTTTCAATAAAGCTTTTTTTTATCCCTCTGATGTCTCTTTTAGTAAGTGTTGCTTACATTACTCATGTTCTTACGTATTGGGGATCTTACGGTATTAAATGTGTTGATTTGGAAAGCTTTTGTACAAAGTTATATTGAAAAAACCGTCTCGTCCTTAATTTTTGCACACCAGTGTATTGTGGCTATTGAAGATTCCATCCTGCGAGAAAGTTGCCTTATCCGTGAATAGCACATCTGATGGAAAATCCGCCTGCGCCTGACACTGTTGCAAGAACCAATGACAGAAATGAACTCGAAGAGGGTAATATGTCTCTTGCAGGCTTGGACTCTATGCAAATGGTATGGGTGCAAACCATTTTCATTCAATACCCTCCAAACGGTGGAATGACTCAGTTGTAGACGACATGAATAGCTCTTGTACTTGACTGAGGTGATTCATGCACAATGTTCAAGATGGATTCTTCAATACGAGGTTGTCATGCAGTTCTTCTTCCACTCCTAGTGTTAGAGGTGGCTTCAAATGATCCGTTTTCACATAGAGACCGATGCAACCTTTCGAATATTGTGTGCTTCGCCATATACCTGTTCAGAAAACGTTCCTGGTACAACCGTAGCGCTGCTCTGCCATTCCCATTAGCAGCACCATACACGAGATGCCTGTCAGCTTTTTCCCTGTGCGTAAAGTCGCCCATGACGCTCGACATCAGAGTTGCGAATGATCCTCTGATGCATTGGATCATGGTTTGTCCGGCTCACTACCGCCCTCTACCGCTGCATTGCCAGCCAATCACAGCTGTAGTTCCTATTACTGTTAGTTTTCCTTTTTTTGAACATTTATTGTGAGTACTGTATTGCTGCAAAGAAGCACTTTGCGTTGATTTTGTACATAACACATTTTCCTCTCATGTCGTTTTTTTGCGTTCATGCCTTTACCCGTCACTTTAGACCCTACATTCCTATACAAAAAATGCATGTTTTAGTAAGCTCCACCACCCTTGCAAGTTTGTCCCATGATCTCTGAAACACCCTATATATATATTAAAATATAGGGATTTTCTCTATGTGTATATGTACTCTTACTAAAATTTTCTCTATATATAATACTGGGAAAAAATGTAAAGGTAAATAGAGATGCTTGAAATAATCAGATTTTTTAATGAAATGTGTATGCAAAAGTGGCATATGTAGATGGTGCTGGATACTGTTAGGCAGTAGGTATTCTGCTGGTGTATCATAGCTACATGATTGAGGTGTTTATTGGCATACTTTTTAATCTATGGTTATATCAGATTATTATTTATCAATGATACATCTAATATGTCAGCATGCATTTTATCTGTGGCTAAAAATGGAGCTGCTCCTTAAAGACGTGTAGAGAAGGATACCCGTATACCTCTTTTTAGCAGTTTCATTTTTGTGATTCCGTTTGCAGCTCCATAAGTAAAATGCATGTCTATAAGTTCCATGTTTGTGTAGTTATGTTTACTGCTGGTCTTGCTATTATTCTGCATGACTTCTTTAATCTTTTCTATAGTATCATTTCTAATTTTATTGCTATTTATGTTTTTTCTGTTTGCTTTCTTATTTTGCTCAATGCAGATCGATGTAGACACCTTAAAATATTTTATATTGCATTGGTATCATAACTGCAGTTTTGTTTACTGATTTCTGGTTAGGAATTTTTACTCATATTATTTTTAACTGTACATTGGTTTCTGAATTATCTCACTTAGCAGCAGCTTCCACCACCTCAAAATGCCATTTCCATATTCAACTTTCATTACTAAATATGCTAATTTCAGGCTCTTCTACTTGACTTTGCATTTTTGCCAGATACTTTTTAATTGCCATAATTATAAAATTTTAGTTTATGCCACATTCAGATAGCTATAGTGGTTACTGCTGCTGGCTGCCTTATCATTGGGCTGGGATTTGAATCACATAGTAGGCTTGAATGTTCTTAAGTGTATACAGTGTCTGTGTGGCATGGGGGCACTTAACTCATGGCAGGTTAGAAGTCTTTTTGAGAGATTTAGTGGTAGGGGAATACTCGATATCATTATAAATTTCCATTTCCATCGAAGATTTAAGGAGGTGGCTGGTCAATGCAGACACTGTGATGACTTTTCCATTGGGGTTTGAGGCAGCAGGTACACATTCCACCGCTGCCACCATTGTGTGATGTTTTACTTTTGGTGGGAGATAAAAAGAATCACATTCTAGTCATAGCCGAAAATACTGCTGCATAGATGATTGGGAATTGCATCAGTGGAATGATCCTATGGAATTTTGGAAGAAGCATGACCAGCTTGATAGTTAAATATCATTTATATTTAGATGACGAACTTCTAAGCACAGAGCTTTATAAGTGGTAGAAGATTAGGGGTGCTAATGTGCCCCATAATTTTAGATATGCAGTTACATTTTAAATAATGGCAAATAGCTAGCAGAAGATGAGGAACATGCTGTCAGCAGGCAGGTGAGAAGAGAAGAGACTACGCAATTAGTAGCTATTTATACTAGGTAGGTGCATAAAGTATAGCTAATCTATGATTGGTTAAATTTAGTTGTTATGTAATGTAAAAAATCTCGAATTTAGGAGAAAAGATGAACTTAGGGGGGGGGACACCAAATTTAGAATAGTTAATATTGAGATCACCAATTGTTTTTTAGTGCAGCCATCATATTTTGTTATATCTTACATATATATGGTCTACGAAACACTGGAAGTTCAACATGGATTTGTATTCTAGTGATAAGTGAGGCTGGTTGATTTGGTGTCTTTTTGATTTTTCTCAAGTATAGTACAGATATGAATGAATTTCTTTTTTAGAATGCTCTCTTTGAAGTCCATCTCTTCCTAAACCTATAGCTTTTCCAGTTTTGCTGTGGTTAAATCACTCAAAATGAAAATAGGAACACTTGAAAACTTATGAAGCCTATATTAATGAAACTCTGAAACCTACTTGGAAAGCCTAAGTTAATTTTGTCACTTGAGAACTTAAAATTTTCTGTACATTATCCTTATACATATTTGTATGAAAAGATACAACCAGAAATAGAATTTGAAATGATGTGAATTCATTTCTGTGTTGTTGTAGAAACTAGTGTTAATTTGTATATTTTTGTGTGTATTTTCAGTTGTTTGCCTATTTTGTTTACTTTTAGTAAGAGATTTTCTTTTATTTACTTTCAGCATTTGAACCAACTTCTGTGATTGTTTAGTCCACTAAATTTGAAAATTCATGCTTTATGCACAAATAAATTTTGAAACTAATTCATTCATTTGAATAATGCCTGTAGGCAAAACTTGTTTGATCACACTTCCTATTGTCTTGTTTATTAATCAGTCTGTCTTCTTTCATTGTTCAATTTAAAATTTAATTTTTTAGAAACATTGTTTTAAACTTTTATAGAAAGGGCAAGTTTTTCTAGTTGAGAAAGTGCTTGACAAGCGCATTGTTCATGGACATGCCGAATATCTTTTGAAATGGAAGGGCTACCCCGAGTATGTTTTTGCTTTGTGTAGATTTATTCAAATTTAGTCATTTGTTTCATATAGTATCTGTAAATAAATTTTGTCTTATAAAATTCTTAAATAATTTTTAGTTCTCTGTATATTTTTGCATTAATTTTTTATTTCCCTGTATATTTTTGCATTAATTTTTATTTTCATTCAGTGAATAGAATTCTGTATTATGGAAAATAAAAATTAAATTGAAAAATTTTTGGCCATGGTATAAAATAAAATTTTTATGTTAAGTTAAGGATAAGTAGAAAGTTGCTTATGAGAGTTAGGTTGCAGTTTGAGTATATAATAAAATAGAGCTGACTTCATTATTTATTTTCAAAGTTGTACACTAATTTTCTTTTCCAAAACAAACTTAATTAATTTTGAAAAAATCAGAGGTGTAGATGTTAAAGTGATTTATTTTAAAGATAGCCAAGAGAGTTATTTAGCGCATCATATATATCATACGTTGCTGCTAAAAGATATGAGATTAAAGAATTCACTTTTTCATTATGAGCTATGATCTGTTAGATTAAGTGCAATGCACTTTCATTCGAAAGGCAGGTTTAAAGAATGTGTTATCATAATATTCAGTTACAGAGAAAATATACAAACTATTTTAATGAGAAAAACATTGCTAAAATGTGGTTATAAAGTCGTTAGTTATTTAAGAAAATTTGCATAAATAGAAATAATGAATTGTATCTGTATAATTAATATTAGTGTGTAAAACTAGTTCATGGCCTAATCAAAATAATGACGGAGTGATAAACAGTGATAACTTCATAAAATGCTGACAGTAAAATTATTGATTAATTTGGTGAAGTATATCATAAATATTGTTGAGTTAAAATTACATTTCTACTAAAAATTTGAAAAGCATATCTTCATTTCTAAAATTAAAATCACAGTAAATTAGAATTTAAAGTTATAACTATTTTTGCTTGAATTGATAGAAAGAAGAGTGTAATAATCTGATATCAGTTTTATTATTACCCTAATGCATTTGGAAAATAAGCAAATAAAGATTAAATTTGGAAACCGGTAATAAATTTTGAAAATTGACCTGAATGTCTAATATAAAAAATGCCATAGATTTTGTAAATATTCTTCATATTATTAGGTGTTTACATTTATATTGCAAATTTATAACAATATAAGTGTAGCAGACATTAAATGGCTATATGTTAGATAATTGTAAATTGTAAGTATAATTAATTAAATATTTACTTTTCCTTTAAAAAATGTTTCGTTTTAAATATGAAAGATCTCCTGTTAGTGGAAGAGAAAACTGTTTTCTATCACTGTTTGAAAAAATAAACTCAACTTAACATTCCTTCCTTTGAGAAGAGGTTTCAAGTTTGTTTTCAGCAAAACTGCTTTCTGTATATTGCATTTTAAGAAGTTGGATCTAGATTAAAAAAACTTCTAGATATTTGCATTATTATTATATTATTTATAATAATAATGCAAATATCTAGATTATATGATTATGATATTTGCATTATTATTTATAATAATGCAAATATCATAATTTCATCATAATTGAATCATAAGACACTATTATAGATGTACACCTTGCGCAAAAAGGGACATTTTTATATCTCCTGCTTTACTGGACCTATTGTCAAAATTTAACATGTGATTTCCATGGCTCAAAAGCATAATTTAGGATATATATTAGATTTATATAAAGCATTGTTCTAACATAGGTAATTTGACAGAAAATTGGACTTTTCCTGAAATAGCATACCAATTTTTTTACATAATTCGATTCTACAACTCAAATTATGCCAGAGTGCCAAGTATTCTAAAAATCACATGAGTAATTTTTAAAAAATTAACTGCCAAGATTTTAGCTTCTCCATGTTAAATGAATTTGGTATACATTTATTAATATCCCTTTTTTTATTAAATTTATTTGATCTATCAAGAGGGGCATCTATGATTTTGATTTATTGTATTTCTCCTTCATTAGCAAACTGTTATTCATTGCTTGCTTCATTATTGTCATATTTTAATCTAATAATCAAGAAATCAGTGTCAAAAGATAAATAATGCGAAAATTAGTAGGTCTTTGAAATTTATTGCAGCATTTAGCAGTTTTTTTACAGAATTCATTATTATCCTTCTTTGTGAAAAGTACTAAAGAAAAAGAGGTGTTTATGTTGGATTTTCTCTCTTATAATTTGAAATAATGGTAATTTTAACTGTCATATGAAGAGAGTTCAATTGAGACTTCAAAATGATTAAGTTGATTTCAGTTAAAGTTCAGTGACTTTAAATAAGATGATTAATTACTGGCGAATGGGCTGTTGTAAGGACATTTACATGACTTTCTGTATGTGTAAATGAATGCAAAGCACTTGAAAGTTTCACTTGAAATTTCCTGTTGAAGATTAAAAATCTTCACTGGCACTTGAAGGGAGCCAGATATTACGGCAACCCTATTAGCTTAGTCAGAATGCCTTTAGACGTCAGCGAGGATGGCTGTCGATGAAATCAGGCATATAATATCGGCGCATATTATGTGAATATTCCAGAATATTTAATTTGAATAGTTGTATATAGTATTTGTAATATAAGTGTAAATAATAAAGATTTCAAAAGACGATGAAGACTCCTCCTCGACCCCGAGATTATATTTACTTCAAGGCCTGCACAAATTCACTTTACAGATAGCACTAGTGTGCCTTGCATAATTAAATAATCTAACCCTTCTTTTAAATGCATACATATTTACAGCTCATTTTTTTCCTCATGTGTCTTTAGACTTCATCGAAAAGGGAAAATGAATCTATTAACATTCTGCAGATTTACACAGTGCTTCTAAAAGATAACTCCTGTGAAGCTATATTACAGGCCACAGCTAAGCAGCGCCCACCAGAATTTTTTTCGGCTTAATTCCCAATTCCTGATAACTAATAAGTTCCCCATGAGGTTAATTTTTGTGACATATTATTGTATGTTAAGTCTTCTTTTACATTGTATTTTCCCACTGACTTTGATCAGTATGTCATTTAAGTTAAGCTTACATAATAAATAAAAATAATATTTTTGTGAAGCATACTTTCTAGTACCTAGTTAACTGTTTATCCGTAGCAGCACTGTAAGATAGACTGGTAGTGAGTTATCTTGCTTTATGTGAAAGATACTAAACACTAAGCTTATCTGGAGAAAACGTTTAATCCGAGTTTAATTCTTGTGCGTTTGTAAAGTTTAGAGAAGACACTAGCGAACTACAAAAATAATAATTTTTAAAGTATGACAAGACTACATGAATTATAGATAGAAATAAGTGTGCCAAAGTCTCAGCGAAAAGTAAAATCTAGAAAAAATTTTAAAAGTGGAGAAACATAGGCAATTTTGATAGTTCTTGGTACTTATATGTTATCCTGTCAACCGTTTTTGACAAACAAAAACACTTTTCAAATAGTATGATTTTGCACCAATAATGGTAAAGCGTGACCTAATGCATTCATAGATGATTGCTTTGGTTTTATGTTACTCTGTTTAACCCTCTAAGTCAATTTACTTTTTGTTGTATATCAACATTTCTATTATTAATTTATCAGTTTCTAATTTTCTCAACAGCAGTTAATGACAAAACTCATTCTTTTTTTAATTGATCAAGCATGAAAATTATCTGTGGATGAGTGTGTGTAATCTAATAGCTACATTTTTTATATTCTTTTCTTACATTTGAAATGTATTAAATATGTTGCACTTCATGATTTTGAAACTCACTTCAAATGAAAATTTTCCTTTATCACAGCTCTCAAAATAGCTGGGAACCCGAAGAAAATATACACACCAAGGGTCTCTTACATCAATTTGAGAGAAGACAAGAACTTGAAGAAAAGAAGCCTTCAACTTCAGTAAAGCACTCCTTGCTAGGCAGATGTGCAACAAAAAAAGTAGTATCTAATGTATGTTTTCTTGGTACTCCTTGATTTTCATGATGTCCATTATCAAAATAGCAATAAGAATTTGCTAAGTTTTAACTATTCACGTATAGTTTGTGGCTGCCATTCTCCATGATTATTTTCAACATGGCATGAAAAGGCCTATCTTTCTCAGAGGTTTTCTGCCTCATGAATTCTGAAAGGTACATCTCTAGATAATGTCGAGCCGTAAGCCCTTGCTTTTTGTTTTGCTATTTAACAGAGCCCCACAATCTTTCCACATTTTGGGCATGAGCACAGTTATTGGATCAATAGAATTAAATTTGTGATTCACAGTTAAATGGCTGAAACCTGCCTTTTCAAGCTCTTCTGTTTTATAGGCTCGCCAACAATCTGAATATATTGTTGATTTTTCCATTACATAGTCTACAGTCGTTGATGTCAGTGAGCTTACTTCCTAATTTGGAACTTGAATGAGAAAGCACTTGTCACTTTAATGACATAAAACTGCCAAATATCCACTGTTGTGGAAGTACACTGCCAGCATTGTTTTTTCGCTGCACGAACAAACTCTAGTCAGTTTCAATTATACACTGCTCGACATTGAAAATGCAGCAACAAGAAGAAGTGGTCAGAAAGTGATGAAATTTGGAAAAAAGACAGACAGCAAGCAGCAAGCAATCTTTATTTCAAAATAATAGAATACAGAGCGGAAACAGCGTCGGCTCAGTAGGATGTAGGACCACCGTGGACAGTGATGCACGAAGAAACACGTCTAGGCATAGAGTCAGTAAGAGTGCGGATAGTGTCATGAGAAATGGCTCTCCATTCCCTTTTAACCATTTGCCACAGATCGTCTTCTGAACGAGGCAGGGGCAGAGTCTACATCCAATCACATCCCACACATGTTCGATTGTTGACAGGTCAGGAGAGTATGATGTCCAGGGAAGCATCTGTATACCTTGCAGAGCATGTTAGCACTTACGAGCACTGTGTTTTCAGGCATGCTGCTGAAAAATGGGATTAGGAAGCCTCTGAAAGTAGGGGATTGCCACTGGCCACAGTACATTATCCAAGTATTGTTGGGCCGCCATAGTGCCCTGAATACGAAATAGAGGTGACCTGGAATCATAGGCAATAGTGCCCCAAACCATTATGCCACGTTGTCACGCGGTGAGACGTTCCGCAGTTACTGTTACTACCGCAGTTAGATCTGTGTCCACGTTGACGCCACACACGTACGCGGTGACTGTCAGTGGATAAACAGAAGCGTGACTCTTCTGAGAACACGACGTTTCACCATTTTGCCATCCACATCGCTCCAGTCTGGCACCATTCTAAACGTTGGCATCTATACTGTGGGGTCAATGGCAGTCTTCTTAATGGACGCCATGAGTGCAGGCCACGTTCAACCAATCGACGGGAAATGGTTCTCGTCGACACGGGAACATCCAGGGTATCTTGCACATGCTGCAGAATCGCTGTACAAGTGACTTGCGGGACCGCCACAGCTTGTCGGCGGATGCATCGATCCACGCGTGCTGACGTCACTCTGGCTGCACCTGCACCCCTCCTTTTTCCCACATTCCTTGTTCCAACCATGTTCGCCATAGCCAATGCACCATGCTCGCATACATGTGGGTATCAGCTGTGATTTGACGTAAGGACTAACCCGCCTTTCTCTGTCCGATCACCATACCCATCGTAAAATCGTCTATATGCTTGAAGTGCCTTCATTGACAGCGGCCTGGCATTCTCTCCTATTACACGTATCCTCCGGAACAAAAACCAACTTTCTTTGATAATTCATCTGGCAGAAATAACGACACGAATATTGCCCATTCTGCACGTTCCTTCCCTTGTATCTTACTTCACATGCGTCAGAGAGCTGCGCATTTCACGTCATTCGCATAACTCAGTGATGTGCAGTTACTCTAAAATTTGTATAAATTTCTGGCCACTCCTTCTTGGTGTTGCATTTTCAATGTCGAGCAGTGTATTTCCAAACCCACCTGTTTGTTCTTTAGGTTGTCGAAGTAAGTCTAGCAAATAAACCTCTTTCATAAAATTGTTCTAGGCAATCATGGTATTATGACACATGTTAAGCTGTTTTTTGCACACCTTACGCAATATTAGTTCCTCTGCCCAACGCCAGATGAAAGGCAGCACTGTTAGGAGTGGTATTCTGGAACCACTAAACTAGTTGCTGGATCGAATGCACTTTTTTGTTAACAACTTTTTGATGTTGCACCTTCACATATTTTCATTTGCATATAATTTCATTTCGTGGCCATTTACACATATTTGACTGTGAGGTAATATATCTTTTTCTTGGAAAAGTGATACATTATATGCCTCATTTCTTGGTAAATTAAAAATTTGTCAACATTTTTTTTTTTTTAGAATGATTAAATTGAAAAGAAGACTACAACAGTATTATGCTATTGATCAAATTCAGCAAATAGAAGTTGAAAGTGAAAGTACTCCTTTTTTTTACATAAATGTTTAAATTGAAAAAAGACAATTACAGTGTCACATGGCTCGTCTGATTTGGCAAATAGATGTTAAACTGAAAGATTATTATGATTTAACACTATTTACTTAATTTGGCATTTTATCGCGCATGCCATGAAAATCAAGTAGTACCATTTTTTTTTATATCATGAGTATCCCTTGTATTTTTTTCATTATGAGAAGAATATCTGTATATTTAAAAAAATATTGAATTCAGATGTGCAGTAACCAGAATGATGCCAGATTTCCACTAAAACTTTTGAAGATTTTTTTCTTTTTCTTACACAGTGTAGGAACAGATAATATGTTACTTAAGCAAAAGCCAGTAAGCCTTAAGTCAATTTTTGTTCTGATTAACCGAGTACCCTCTTCTTGTAAAACATGATAATACAGAATAATCGTGCACAATTTAGTTTTGGCTTTAAACATTTATCAGGCAGCAAATCACATTTTCATCTCTTGAAAGGTTCTGTGTCTGTGTATAGAGGAGCATCATTTTTCTTTGTTATCTAGCTATAATAATTAGTTTCTGAAGACTAATGGTTGTTTGGAAGAGAATGTTACACTTGTTTTTTTTTTTTTTTTAGCAAAACAGAGAAGAAAGGAAAAAAAAAAACATAGGTACTGATTTAACTGATTACTTAGCTAGCACTGTGAATGGTGCTTTATGTTTACTTTTTAATTTGGTCTGGCTTATTATGTTCAATCTGTTATTATTACTATTATCTTATTAAAATTAAAGTTTTAATGAAAGGTAACATCTCCATTTTACTCTTTCCTCAAAACTTTATGTTCATCAGTAAGCAAATGGATATTGGAATTTTGCATGCATTTAATGCCTTTCTGAAATTGATGCAACAATGACCATAGTAATTTTTAAAAAATATTTCAGTATAAAATCTGCTGTATGGAGCCATTACAAGTCTTGAGAAGACAGGTTTGCAGATATTTTTAAAAAGTCTTGCATAGGCAGTTGCTTATAGTGCCTATTTTTGAAGAGAATGAGTTAAATTGTTCCCAGAAGCAACAATTAAATAAAAGTACCTTTATTTTGAATTATGAATATGCATACTGAGAACTAACTATATTGATTATCCTTAGTATTGAAAATGATGGCATATTTATCATCAGCTATGATATTTCTGGATGATATGATAATTGCAGATCAGAAGAACCTTTGAATATCACAAGCAAAAAATTTTTATTTATGTAACATGTGAGGAAATACTAAGTGGAGATGAGTTAATTGAAGTCCTCTATTGTGATGACAGTGCCCAATCAACAGTCAATTAATGGATGATAAAATTTGTTGTTGTGAGCCAAAATGGCAGAAAATACCACCATTTTGGCTTTGAGTCACACGTTTTAATTTATTGAAGTGATTATTCAAAACATAGTTTTTCTTTGGGAAGCATGCCTTTTTATTGGAAAATAGGATAGCTGCTTGTTCATTTATTGTTAGAATCCTAAAAATCCATTTAAATTTTTTTTTTTTTTAAGTTATTTGATGGAAAACACGGTTGCATCAGGAAAGGTATTTGTGTGGCAACCCCAGTATGGAAGCACGTGCAGCAGATGAGCGTTGATTTGTAGTGAAGGGCATGTTTCCATTTTGAAATTTGATAGTCAGTAATGTTTGTTTGTTTTTTTTTGCACTGAGTGCATTTTTTATTTTGTAAGGAGCCATGATGGAGCTGTAATTTGCTGCCAAATGAAAAAGAAAGTGATACCTTCCTTTAGAAAGATGGCATTTTGTTTACCAGTACAGAATGCAAAAATTCGCATTCCATAAAGTTGTGCTTCATAAACAATCAAATTTGATGGATTAAACTTGTGTGTCAATGCTGAATTTGTGCAATTCTCTGATTATTTTTTTTAATGCAAAACAAATTCCTCTGTGCAGTGAAAACTTTGAACTGTGCAGTTCTTATTTTTTTTTAAATGTGTATGTGAGAATAATGGGGAAACAACAAGTATTTTGCTATTGATATTTCTTGCAATTTTACTTTTGTTAATTTGTTACTGTTTTATGCAATTCTTCATGCATCTGCATTTTGGAAAATGAGTATTGTCCTTTGTGTCTTAACTCGGTGAAAAGTTAGTCACCAATCGCTAGTGACTCATGGGAGGAGAGAACAGAAAATCAGAAAAAAAAAGGATGTTATACCTTTTTATGTGGTAAAAAACTGAGTTCTGATAGTTTTATGTCATATTCTATTTCTGGATGAGAGCATCAGCTTGAAGTTAACTTTTATATTTTTTTTTGTATGCAAGTATAATTAAAATATAGCTATAATTAAAATATGTATAATTATGTAGGTATAGGTACAATTAAAAATTTTTTAAGGTGGAAGTCTCTTTTGTTTTAAAGAAATATATTTAAGCCACTGAACCTTAATATATCCTTTTTAAGACTACTTAATAGAAGTCAATCGGTCTTATCTGAACCTTCAAAATATCATCCATGTATTCCTTCTCCGAGCTTGCGTTTACTACTGAACTTTCTTTCTTCAGATATTAGAAAGTGCTTCATGAAAGTATCCCTACCCTTAAGCAGATAGCCCTTGAGTACTTTGCCATAGTCAAATAAACTAAATTTTATATAGATACCCAGATACCCAAACCCAGATATATAATATAAAAGAGATGCTAATGTGACGACCAGTTCAAGAATGGCTGCATATCTTACTGGCTTAAATTCTGTTAAAACTGTAATAATATATATTCTGATGATGGAGTCACAGTGCATAAAAGATCAATCATAGCACATATTAATATTTTATTTCTTAGTAAAAGAATTTTTTGACACATATAGCTAAACTGCACAAAACATGCACTCTTTCTTTAACAATTTTTTATTTTTTTATTTTTAATGTTTTACTGATTGATATACATTTGCATCACAAGAGAAATCTGAATATTGACAAGTCTTGAAGCCAGCTTTTGACCTAGTGATGCAATGTTCAACTTGCACACAACAGATTTCACTTCATCCTGCCCCCATGCCATTTACTGCTTTAAAGGTTACTGAGATTTGGCAGCAGCACGCTTCCTATCTTTTCTAATAAATGACACCAAAATAATCAGCATAAAGTGAACTAAATGCCAAGGGCTGCCATGTATGTATTAAATATATTAATAAGAAGGTAATTAATTATTACTAGATTCTCATTTATCATACCCAAGTATTTTGTCTTTTATGTAAATATTTCTTAATGTAACTTTTTGATCTCTTTCTCTTTTCAATGTCATATTCTAAAAACAATTTTGGAGCTCAGAATTCTTTCTTAATTTTATTGTTTGCTCAAGTAATTTGGCAACTAATCAAATATACGTTTTCTTTATTTTCCTTGCATGCACGATAATTTGAATTTTACTAAATTAATGGGTTAACTAAAACAGATTATTGTACTCTTGTAGTTTATCACTGTAACAGAAAAATCATCAAAATTTGGTGCCTCCCTTAAAAACAAACAAACAAACCAAACAAAGCAAAAAAAGGGGGGAGGGAGGATTTTTATGTATAAATTTTAATTTTCTCAATTTTTTTTAATATCTTTTAATATTTTTATTTTCTAGGAGATATATGGAACTATTGCTTCTAGTTCTCTATCACAAGTTTTACATGATACAGAAGGAGTTAAATTTTTGCAGAATGAACCTTTTAAGAAGCAAACAAATTTTAGCTCAAAATCTGCTAAAAATGAGATGCTATGGAAAATCGTGGAGTGTTCATCAGGCGTCTTACAAGAAAGAAGTGTTAAAGAAAGCTCAAAATCTGCTAAAAATGAGATGCTATGGAAAATCGTGGAGTGTTCATCAGGCGTCTTACAAGAAAGAAGTGTTAAAGAAAGTAATAATGAAGCTTTATATTCAGTTTACTTGTCCAAATCAGGTGAATCTGGAAAATTAATTGGGGGTGAAAAAAATCAAACAAGTTTATTACAACTTCAACAAACAAGTTTATTGTATTCAGATGCAAAAATTCCTCTGGAGTGTGAAAGATTACCACGTGAAATTACTTTGGACAGTAAATATATGAAAAGCTTTGAAAATATATCTAATTTTGTTACTAAGATTAAAGCTACTGATGATGATGTACAAGTATTAGACCACATATCAAATAAACAAAATGCAACCTTGAAAGAAAATATACAGTCTAATACCACATGTCGTAAAAAAAGACCAGGCAGACCCAGAAAGCAAAAGGTTGATAAGCTTAGTTTTGCTAGCAAAGAAATAAATGGTTCTCTTTCAAAAACAGGTTCATATTCTGAGAAAACAATTGCATCTGGTAAACGTCGTCGTGGTAAACGACCATCTAAATGGAAGGATTACATTATTGAAGATTTCGATACAGTTTCATTTGCTGAAACTAAACAAAAGGAAATTTCAGAATCTGAAATGGATATCTCTGCTGACAATAATATTAAAGCAGATTTGACAGTTGTATCTGATGATAAAGGGACTGTTGGCATATCTAGGCATATTAATAAAGCTGTTGTCCCCAAACTGACTAGATCTGTTTTTGGTGCTAGAGATCTGTCACACTGTTATAGTGTAACTGAGGGCAAAATTCAGAAATTCCCAGCTATAACAAACCATATTAGGCCTGATAAATCTGAATCGCAATGTCATATAATAGTAAAAAACATGGCCTCAAGTTCATCACTCCTACCAAGCTCAAAACCAGAATTTCACCAGAGGACATTATCTATAACTCCAATATTTAAGATTAATACTATTTTATCCAGGCAGCCAGTGCATCCAATTCCTGACAACAGTAAGGAACTTCTTAATGATAGTGAAGATAAAATTTTGGTTGTAGAATCAGCTTATGGAAATTCTGCTGATACTAATATTTCACTCAAAGAAGGTGATATCAGTTTTTGTGAATTAATACAGGACCCCAATTTTAGTCCCTTGAAAAAAGTTCCTGTTCAAAATCCCACCCAATTGCCAAATGATCTCAAAAAAAGTGTCGAAGGAAGAAAAAATGCTCAGGGCATGAAGCGAAGACCTGGACGTCCTTGTAAAGGAGAAGTTAGTTGTCTGGCTAATTTATCATACATGGGTACTATTCTAAGTGAGTTGAAACAAAGAAAGTACTCAATAGTAAGAAGAAAAATAAAAGAAGAGCAAGAAGTTAAAAAGAATTGTGTGTTTGTTGCTATGCAGGATGGAACAACTGTAGAAATTAGTGAAAAGGACTGCCAGAAAGCTGCTTTTAAAGCTAGAGCTAAAGTAGAAACAATTCATAGAAGCATTGGAAGAATTCGGGAAATTGAAAAAGCAAAATGTATGGAAACTAATGGTTATCAAGATAATGCAAAGAGGTCTGGTGCCACAAGTACTTATACTGTAAGTATTAATTCATATAATTTTGTTTTCATATTTTATTATATATACTTATCATTTCATATATTATTTGTAATGAAAATCTTTATTTATATTTTATAGATGAAAAAACTAGGTGATACTCGTCCAGCTCTTAAGGATTGCACATCGGAAACTTTTGATGATTGTAATATGGTGATACTACCGAATTCTGTTCAACTTGTTGAAAGTAATTTGCCACTTAATGAAGCTCGTAACTGCGATAAACTTTCTGGCACATTTTTATTTCGTCAGATATATTCCCTCGGTGATAACATGTTACAATGCTTATTTTGCCGGAATAATTCCCTTTATATTGCTGCTGATCTTGCAAAGCACTATCATATTATTCATGATTTCGCAGTTATCACAGCTACAGCAGAATTTGATGAGAACATTTTATTTTTTAATGTGCCATCAGATATCAATGGAGAAACAATTTTTAATTATATTTGTGAGATTTGTAATACTATGGTTAAAACATTATCTGAAATTCAAGTTCATTATGTTAATGGCCATGATAAAACAGTGAAGTTAGTCCAGGAATCTGATATTACAGGAATGAAAAATTTCTTTTACTGTGCACTGTGTAATCATCCTTCAGTAGATTTTACTTCTCATCATCAGCATATGAAACTCGTGCACAAGATGCAAACATATGTTTGCCGTTACTGTACTTACTGCACATTCAATCCAAACAGACTCAGAATTCATGTGAAGCAAAGGCATTTACAAGAACTTGAGAGACCACATTTGCAGTGCAGTGTGTGCTTAGTGTATGTACATGACAAAGACAATCTGACCAAGCATATTATGTTATCACATGTTGTTCAGACTGGTAAGTGGTTCTGATTTCATTATGAAATACTTTAAAATATTTATCACTGTTCAATTTGGTGTAATTCAATTTAATCCTAGATATTCTGTATGTCATTGAAAATATTAAAACATCTATAATACCTTTTCTTTAAATAATAGCTATGTATATTTCAAAATAAATTTTGAAGTAATTAAGATCTGCGAAATGGATATTAATACAGCACTGAATAATCTAATTTTCCTGGTTTCATTTATCAGCCTTTAAAAAGCAGTAAAAAGTTATTTTACAAAGTTAAGGTAAATTTGTTAAAGCATTCATTTTGCTGTATTTGTTATCTGTTATGTGAAATCATAATGTTTTACATTAATCGCAATTCAGTCGGACTTTTATCCTCTTGTTCTGAAAAGTATGGAAATGTATTTAGGTTTCATTGTACAGTTGAACCTTGGTATCTCAACTCCCTTGGTATATTGCTGCAAAAAAGTATTGCCTGCATTTAACATTAAATCAGTGTATGTATTTTTTAGCATTAAATCAGTGGCACCGTATGAGAAAAAACCACCATAAAAAGAGCAAAATATATTTTTGATAGAACAAAATTTAAAAATTTTTAGACAAAGTTCTCAGTTAAAAAAAATTGCTTAAAATTTTAGATTGTTTCCCAACACCCTTGCAAGAAATTAAAAAAAAAAAGAAAAAGAAAGTGAAGAAAGTTAAAAAATCAGAGTATTCAGATAAAATAATGTGTGATAGGGCTTTGGCAATGCATTGTTCAGAGAACTCCAGTTAGTGGATCAATGTTACAGTAGATGGCCTTTGATTTTGCTAAGAACTTGGCTATAGTAGTAATGAACTGAAAGCTAGCAACTGCTGGCTTAAAAACATAAAAAGCAGCCAAACTGTCATTTTTGGAAAGCTTTATGGCTAAAATGTGTCAGTTAATGAAAATGTTTGTGAGGAATGGTTGCAAGAATTTTCTTTTCTATTTCAGGACCAATTGATATATTTAATGATGAAAATAGGTTATTTCATTAGTCTGATATTTAAAGGGGAAAAAAGTGCATGGCCAAAAAAAAAGAAGGAAAAAAAAAAAGAAGAAAGTTGATAGCATGTAGCTATATGGGGTGTTTTAAATTGCATGCGACAAAAATAATAGCAAAGTGCAATTTCTGTAATTGATTTATTAAGCTGAAACACATTAATTCTTAAACTATAATTATACAAGTTTTATTTGACAACATCTAAAAATCTCCCGGTTACAAAATCAGCACTAGAGGCTTTGTTAATCAAAATGGCACCATCCGTGCAGGAGGAAGTATACTCTGTTTTGGAATATGCCGAAATATTATCATTTATCATCGTTCAAAGACATTTTCACACAAAATTTGGTAAAGAACCACCCCATTGTCACAGCATCGAATGGTGAGTGAAGCAGTTTCAGGACACGGGTTGCTTGTGTAAGAAAACTGGCACAGAATGAACAACAGTCCTAACTGAAATGGTTGGAGGAAAAAAAATCATGATTCTTTTTTTTTTCTTACAAAGTTCCATGGAATCAACGTGTTTATTAAGTTAGTTAATTATGTTCTGAACTTAATATGCCTCAAGTAACAGTGTGGCATGTATAACAGAAACGTCTACAGTTCTACCCATGCACCTTTCTGTTTGTGCAGGCATTAAAAAACCTTCCAACAAACCGTTTTGTAAAGCTTTTTGTGAGAATTCACTACATAAGCTGGAGGTAGATGGTTTTGTGAACAGACTTGTGTTTATGGATGAAGCCACTTTTCAAGCTTCCGGCAAAGTTAATCACCATAATTTATGATTCTGGACCGCACAAAATCCGTATGATGTAATGGAATATGGGGAAAATTCTCCAAAGGTCAACATTTTCTGTAAAATTTCCAACAATTGTATTTTTGATTCTTTTTTCGTCATGGTAAAATTGGTTAACTGGTGCATTTACCAAGATATGCTATCAGAATGATTGTTCCCTCAATTGGAGTAAACAGTTCCTGGCTTCGTTCTGCAGTAAGATGTGCTCTTGATGTAAAACTGTACGTCAGTACCTGAATGCTCAATTGGCCATGCTGGGTCAAACGATATGCTGTTACTTTGATGGCCACTGAGATCCCCAATCTAACTCCTTTTGATTTTTTCCTATGGAGTTTTATTAAAGACAAAGTGTTCGTACCTTTATTTTCCCAGGACTTATAGCAACTGAAATGCTCGAATCATTAACAAAAGATATTCTGTCACTGTGGAATACCGGATAAATATTTGCCATGTCATTGGAAGGGCACACATAGAACATCTATAGAAACTTAGATAACTATAGTTGCACTATAAATTTGATTCATCAAAATAAAGGAATTTCAGCATTCACAGATATGCTTTCTTTTTGTTCCATTCAATATGAAACACTGTGTATGTTTATTAGCACCAAATCAAAGTGATACTGAAAAATTAATGTTTTCAGAAGGTACATAGAGTGTCAGAAGAGTTTGTACAGTAAAGGAAAAAAAAATTAATAATTGTCCATTTCATTCTGGAAAAAAAAGAGGAACACGGGGGGGGGGGTGAATTATGTAGAATAAAGCAAGAAGTAAGTGATATCATGGTATGGTACCAAATTGCTGAGGGATCTGAGCAGCAGTGAGGGTAATCTGTGAAGGGGAAAAATGTCTTTTAAACTGAATTTCACTGTGAGAAATCATAGCATAATACATTTAAAATATAATTTTTAAAATCATTTTTGTTTTGGAAAAGAGGTAAAAGCTGGGTTTTGCGATGTATAATAATATCAAGACAGTATCATGCTTATCAGCGAAGAAATTTAGACCTGTTTAATAGTTAGTTATTCAAAAAATTATTTGATTATGTGAAAACTACTAAATAATAATAAAGTAAAATAAATTATCTAAAAGAGCTTTTAAAGTTTTATATTATTTTTGATTAACTATAATAAATTATTTTAATTGTATTTGTGTTCATTATCATCATGTGGTGCATAGGAGCCACTGTAATTTCTAGTGTTATAATGTCTAACTTAACTTTTTTAATTAGGTGCTAAAGTGTGGTCATGTGAGATGTGTCTGTATCCATGTGGTGATCCTCAAGAAGCACTGACTCATATATCTACTTGTCCCAAGTTACAAAGGAATTCTAAAATGAAAATTGATGAAATACCATCTAGTAATTCAACTAATATTGCTCACAGTTGCAATCACTGTTTTCTAACATTTTCATCTGAAGGAGAATTAAAGGTAGGAAAACAGTTTTTCTCTATAGTGATTTATAAAAGATTGCGATTTATTTTATTAAAATTTACCTGCATGTTTATTTTATGATATTCAGTTTTTATTTCTGTTATTGTCAAAAGCATTAATGGAAATAGTGAATGTTGTATATCTGACGTTTGGTTCTTATCAAATGACTTAGTTTGTGTATATATTTTGTAACTTTTCTGAAAATCCTTAAAATTTCAATTTCTTCTCAAAAAAATTCTGAATGTATATAAATAAAAATTGATTAACTTAAGAAACATTTTTAACATTCACAATTTATGTAAATTACATTTTAGATGATCACATACATAAAATAATTCCAGAACCCTGTACAGAGATTAAATTATGGCCTTTGATAGTTAAAAGGTCTTAAATGAAATCAAGTATCAGCATACTCAGATGTGTTAAAGTGTACATTCTGCTAGCCATTTTTTTGGATTAATGAATGTCTGATTTGTATCAATGATGATTTGTATCAATGGAATTAGAAAGATCGTACTTGTTAATTTTGAGCATTTTAATGCGATTAATGGTTATCATGTAAGTGCAATGTATTTGTTTGAAGGCCTAAATGCAGCAACTGGAAACATGCTTAATAATGATGCTATGTGATATGCGTGCATATGTGATTTATTTATGAGCATGCAGTTATTTGTATTATGTGACCTCTATAACGATTCCCTCAAATTCTAGGATGTAACTTAAAATTCGTGTTTTCATTATCAGTGCTTTTCATCATGTTTCATAGAAAATTTATTATGTTCCTTCCCTCTTTCTAAATAAACCTGCTTTTAGTGTAATAGCCATCAATAGCTGAGTGGATGAGACCACTGAACATTAGTAATTTGATTCAGGTTCGAATTCTAGTGAATGGATTGCTTGCATGGGATTTCTCCATTTCCCATGTTTAACATAAATATAAGCCAATTTCCTTCAAGAAGTCTTCCACAAAGGCATCCCTGCACGTAACAAATAGCTCTTGCATGCTTTGTAATAAGTGATTACTTGCAGAATAGCTAGACAAGTAAAATGAGTTGACTAAACAAACTAGTTAGACTTAAGTATGTGCAGTAACTCAGAAATTGAAACCTGAAATGAATTTACAATACTTTACAATTATCCACACTCCCTTCCCCAGAAAAGTCACTAATTCATTACTTACTCATTTTTCATGAAACTAATATGCGGAAGACAACAGTTATTTTGAAAATGGTGGTACACTAAGAATTTCATGTACACTGCGCCAAAAAAAAAAAAAAAAAAAAAAAAAAAAAAAAAAAAAAAAAAGGGAGGGGCAGTTCTGTATCTCCCATTCTATTGGCCCAATTGATGAAATTCAGCTTGACTTTTTCATGTTTCAAAACCACAACTTAGAATATGTATTAGATTTATATATAGCATTGTTTTAATATAGGTCTTATGACACAAAATTGGACTTCAGCTGCCAAAGTGCACTTGAACGAGATAAGATACAGCGATAAAATAAGATTGGTTAGGGAGGAGTTAAGCTGCTGGCACCATCTATTGATGAAAGAAGAAAACTGAAACATAATTTCCTTAAAGGCTGAAGGTAAAGATGGATTGGAATTAGGGTTGTTAACTAGAACAGAAAGATTTTTTTGAATGTGAAACGTCTCTAAAAAATATAATTTGCCAATGGAAGATGTTTTTGAATAATTTTAGCTGCAGAAAAATGGAAAGTGGGATTTTCGACCAACAATGCTGGGCAACAAAGGATCTCTGTGTTTCTTTTTTCTTAACATATGCCTCATGTTCCTTAATGCAAAGCTTTAAGGCTGTCTTATTTTGACCAATGTAAATTTAACCACACTGGCAAGGAATCCTGTAAATACCCCAGGCATTCATATCCAGAATGAGGTCCTTAAGTATGGAACTTGGAATTTTATTGATAGAAAAATAAACAACCCTGAAGTTGAATTTCTGTAAAATATGTGCAATTTTATAACTAATTGGTGGAAAGAAAGGAATGACAACAGAATTCTTATAATTTTCTGAAACAGGAGTGTGCCTTTTGGTGTGTTGAGATGAGAATTTTTTAACTGCTTGGTTAGTAATATTGTGTGAAAAGCCCCTGTCAATAGCTACTGCTTTTGAATAATTTAGTTCTTGATCAAGAGCCAGTTTGGAGGAGCAAACTTGAAGTGCACAGAAAACAAAGAAATGAAATGAAGCTAACTTTTGTTTAGTCGGATGACAAGATTTTAAGTGTGGTGGAAGGCAAACCGATGAAGGTTTACGGTAAACCAGAGTTTTTTGTTTAACTTCTAAATTAATATTTGTTTGACATGTTATTTTACCTTAACTACTCAAATTTGAGCAACAAGTAGAGTATTATTTATAATAGAGATATACAACACAATCCCTCTACAGAAAGTAGAGAAATGTCTCAAACATTTCGTTCTAACAAAATTTGATTAGGCAATCTTACAGTTACTACTCTTAATCTGTTACCCCTACCATGAAAAACTTCAGTTTTCTCCCACTAACCATTTGATTGAAGGTAAATTTTCATCTTTTTTTATTACAAAGGTTCCTGCCTGAATATCTTCGTATAAAATTTTTCACTTGTGAGCCATTTAGAAAATCTGTTTTCATTTATGTTGCATAAATCTAGTTTAGCAAAAGTTTGAGAACTCAGTTGGAAAATCCTGATGAGGAATCACTGGATATGTTACAAAGTCACAGCATGACCACCATTTGGAACTGTTCACAAGAAAGTTAGTTTTAACACCACACATTGGAAGACACATCTGCTAGATTGTGTTTTGTTGGACAATAGACCTAGTTTCTTGGCTGAGTTAACTTTCTAATCTCATTAACTCTGTTAGCGATGAAAGATTTCCATTTGGTGCTTGTGCCTTTAATCCAGCATAGTGTTATTTTTGTGTCTGTACAATAGAATGTTTTGAAGGGTTTATTTTTATTAAGCAACTTTTTCACCTCAGAACCGAGACACACTGTTTGTAATGCTCCAAGTAACTCAAGTGAGGTAATGAAACTCTTTTTTTAGGTGCAACACAACATTTCGATGCAACAAATTTCACAAATTTCTACTCACACTGTTGTTTACGCAGTCTTACATTAACAACCATACGGTGGTACGCTCTGACTGGCATCTTATGAAACAATGGATCTCTAAGGAATTGATTTTGAAATTTCAAAATAAATTTAGGAATTGCCGTCTTACTTGGATGAGGACACTCACAACACCACTTTACCCACTTTTAGAGAGATATCTGTAGGTAGTTCATCATTCCATGTCAATTTTCGAATCCAAAGTTCTTGTATTGAGAATTTTAATCTAAGAGTGAATGAAGTAATTATCTTAAAGAGGTCAAAAGTCTGACCTTCAGTTTTTAAGATGAATAGTTTCATATTGCACTTAATTTTAAGAAATTCTATCAAATTAGTTGTGTCTATGCTCAAACTGTATTTATTTGTATGCCAGAACATTCCTAAGATCTTAATTTTGTCGTTTGAGTCATTGACTTTATGTGGATGGATTGCAAACCCTTCTTCTTCCCATCTTTTCATCAGTTTAGGATTATTAGATACCCATTTATGCAAGCTCATATTTGCTTCACTTATAATTTGTTTAGCTTTATGTGATAAGCATAGAATCTTCTCTACACTTATCCTGTAATAAAGTCATCAACATAAATACAAAAATTCAGTATTGCAAATATATCTGACTTTTCATCTTGACATTTTTGTATGTGTTTTTTAACTGTTGCAGTCAACAAGAACGAGGTTGACTTAATTCTGAAATTTTCGCATTTGAATTTGTATATCACTAATTGTAGATAATTTAATTGTGTGTTTTCCACAAAGAGGAATCACACTGCATCATGGTCCTTTTTGCCAAAGCAATCTGCAAAAATGCTTTTTCCACATCCGCTGAAATAGCGACTTTAGTCAACTGGAAATTAATTAGCAAATGAGATATGTTAGGATTCAAAGTTGTTCCTGTCTATAGATAATTGTTCAGTGATAACTGTCCCAGCTCATTTGAGCTACTAACAAAGACTGTCTTGGTTGATGTGGTAGGTAAAAAACTGGTTTACCGACAGGTGTATTTTTATCTGGCATTTTCTCAATAATACTTGAGATAATCATCTAATAGTTTACTATATATAGAAAACAATGTTTTATCATAATTATTTCACTTTACAAGAGTTTTTAACCTGTTTTCTGCTACTCAGTTAATTCATTGCAGTCCTTTTTTCCAAGGTAAACTAACCTCATAATGACCTGCTTTAAAACAACTGTCTTATTAATTGTATTATTATTATCTTCCTCATGGCAATAAGGATCATCTTTAATTCCTAATGGTTCTAGTTTGAGAAACATTTTAAATTCACTCTCTGAATTATCATTAATTAACCCACAATACAATAAATTATTACAATGTGAATCATTTTTATTTCTACTAATTATATATCCAAATGCACTATTTTGTAATATGAAACATGTATGAGGAACATAGATTTTTACCAGCCCATAACGCATCATAGAAAATTTCTATGCCGAGGAACTGGTTTTATTTTCTATAGTTTATAGCATTTTGGATCTTCTAAATGTACCTTCTCGGGAATCATAAGGTTACTAACATTGATAAATTATGTAACCTCCTATTTTCAGAATTACTAAAAATTCTAATTTCCTTTTATACGTCTGTTCCTGATTACAGATAAGAGCAACTGTTTTTCTTTTTATTGTAGTTCTAATGTCTGATATACTGCAAACTGAAATGTTTGTCTTTTCACTTTTTAAATTAAGTATATCTGCTAATTCTATGTTTTTTGAAAGCTATGTTTTTTCTTACACTTGTTTGCAGAAATAATTGGAAGGGCAATTTCTCACACTATGCGAACTGTCAACACAAAAACATAAGTTCTTTTTTTTCACAAATTCCTATTTTTACTATTATTATTCTTTTATTCATTACATAATCTACATGAATTCTGTGTGTGTTTTTTATTGCATTACAAGCAAGAGTGGTAACTGTGTGTGTGTGTGTTTTGGTATTAGTTATATTTTTTGAAGCATTAGAATTCTCGCATGATCTTCAAGAAATTCTATAAGATCAGTTAAATTAGGCAAATTCTCTTTCTCTAACTTTCTTTCCCACCATATTTTGGTGTTAAAGATATAATTTTTCCCCTAAAATATATGCAAATACATTGAAAGAAAATCCTTTAACACTTTGATTTAATACTTCTAATGTTGTCATGCTTTCATTTGTGATATTAATTAAATTTAATACTGCTGATGCAAACTCATTTTACATAGGATGCATAGTCATAACAGATGAGCATATACTTGTTCAGGATGATTAGAGAACCTTTCTTCTAGTAAAGAAAGGACTAATAATTAGAGTCAACTGTTGATATTGACTCACAATACGTTAAGTATCTCTTCTTAATGCAGATTTTAAATACTATAATTTTACTGCATCTGTTAAATTAAGATTTGAATCAACACTAGCTAAAAAATTATCTTTAAATGAAAGCCACTCGTGTAAGTTAGCTGAAAACGATGTCAAAGTACGTTTTTAGTAATTTAACATTGTTCTCAGTACTCATACAACCACCAGACACTTCCAATTTATTTTTCTTACAAAATTTGGCTAATTTATGATTTAATTCAGCTCCTATATTTAAGAAAATATCATCAATCTCTTACATAACTTATACTTAACCCAAACAAACATAAGTAATAACATAAAACAGTATACATAACCTAAACAAAAAATCAAAGTTAAAATTTATCTCTGTCTCAAGCACTTCAAATTTATTTTTTAGTATTTCTAAAGAATTTAGACATTTTCATCTGCTATTTTTTGCCTTAATTTTGTTGATTATGTTTTTAACCCTCCGAGCATTACGAGTTTAGCCTTGAAATTTCAAAGTTCCTCAAAATGTCATGAATAAATAGTATTTTCTTGATTATAATCAAAAAACAGCTTTCTCACTTTGTACCTTGATTCTTTTTCTTTTAATATACATCCAGTCCAAAATCGAACACATTTGAAGCTGGCAGAAATTTTTATGTGTAATGCCACTCTTCTATACAGAATTTTCTGTCCATAATGCTAAGAGGGTTAATGTATGTTTCTTCAAAATGTCTTTTAGTGACATTTTAAATTATTAGCAAGTCATTAATTATTAACAAGTCATTGAACATTAATGTCATTAATTAACAAGCCATTAAACGTTGAATTAAAAGCTTCAAACAAGGGTACTTACCCTTTTTGTTTCTATAGAACTTCAATTTGGGAGTATACTAACTAATCTATCTTTTCAATATGGAAATCGAAGATCAGTATCGCATTTCATTTCTATAAATTTAATTTCCGTTATGACTCAGAATGGGCTGCTCACTTGAAGCAGAATTGACTCCATACACACATAAACACATTATAGAATAAATGTAATCACTCTTTTGAAATTTACTATGCTTATTTACTATAGCGACACTCAAATGCTAAAAATGTAACATCTCAAATTTGCATTAGAGAAAAAAGAATACACAAGAAAAACATCATTTGATGAATTATCAAATTGTTGCCATATATTCGATGCAAATACTATAATAAAACTAAAAAGACATATAACAGAAATTAAACAAATATAAAAAAGACAGTTTTTTTACAAACGATTGGCATTGTTCCAACTAACATGCATGCACAGCTTCAGAACATTCTCCTTTGGGGGTCTGAGACAGACTGGGGACAGTGTTTTTCTGCTATTTCGTAAGAGTACGTGCCGTTTTTCTTTTCTTCCATATTGGTGATCTGTTTTCATTTAAGAAATCACTTATGGTGATCTGTTTTCACTTAAGAAAACATGAGAGAATTTGCAAATTTGGCATTGAACACAAATTTTAATCCATAAAATTTGATCCTTTAAGAATTACAACTTAATGGAAGGCAAATTTTTGTTGCAAACTCTACTGTTGTGAAAAAATCATATTTTTCAAGAAGTGCAGCCTCTGCTTTGCATCCTCCAGCGAACTCCACAGTCCCATTAAGATTCCTTATAAAAAATGTATGTTTAGTGCAATAATAAAACAAGTGCTAAAAAAAGTACTAGTCAGAATAAACACTAGTCAGAAAAATGGCTGTCGAATTTGAATGCAGAAATTCATGCTTGCCAGCTGCTCATATGCACATATCTGGGTTGGCTAGTTAAATATATACTGGCAGTATAGTGCATTGTCTTTCGAATACTTTTTTGTAGGGGGTGTGGGTAATCAGGAAGGTATGAATTTATTAATTGTCAGTGTACTCTAAGTAAATTGATTTAAATTCACTTGCCCCAAATGAGGTAGTTTTGTCTGATACAGTCCATAAGAATTACTGTAGGGCACTGTGCTAGCAAAAACTTTAAGTAAATTGTGCACAAGTTATTAACACCATTATTAGAATCCTCTTAATTTTTACTGGGTTAGAAAAACATATCATAGATGTATTGTATAGGAGTATCTTTTGAATTGGTTGAAGGTAAAAAAAAATTTCATATGTGTCTTGAAAATATTTTGGACGTTTACACTGATATCTTCAACTAATGTTGTTTCTTATATTTAAACCAATTTTTAATGAAATGCTAATATTGAATTTTGTATGCTGATATAGAGACATGTATATGCTAATTATTTTTTATCCTGTTGTAGAAACATATGGGAGATAGTGGTCATTTTGGAACTGTTGTCACAGCTGCTGCATCTGGTGTCAATTATCAAGACAACTGTGATCCCTGTAATGTTGATCAAAATACATGCTTTTTATGTGGCATGAGGTTCATAAATAGTGAAATGTGCACGAAGCACCAACATCATGTTCATATGCGCTGGGTAACCAAAGAAACTGTAGATTATTCGAAAGATGAATATTCAGGTACATTTCTTGGAAAATGACTTTTTTCATTGCTTGATAGTCTTTAATTTTTGTGATGTCAGTTGGCTTTGATTTAATGAAGTGTGCTTATCATTTTTGGCAGCTCACATGTAAGGATTGGTGTCCTATAATTTCACCTTTTTTTTTTTTTTTTTTTTTTTTTAAGTATTATTTTTTTTAACTTTTTAATTTGTAGATACTTTTTATTTTTGATTTCTGTTGCCATTTTACAGTTTAATTCACGTTTTAAAATAGGTTTGATTTAGATTCAAAGAAAGATATCATTCTGTTCTTAGATTATGAATTTTATTTGATTTACTGTCTTTTGCTACTAAGAATATGGGAACATCTTTTAGAACAAATTTTATGGCAATATGAAAACATTTGGTAAAAAGTTCATCATTATGCAAAGCACATAAATTGGATTATATATATATAGTTTATATGGGATTTTTGTCAGTATTCTTCTATTAATAAACACATTAGTGTAAATTATTTGGCAAAAAACATACTTTTTAAAAATATTATTTGTATTATGTTTGAGAACTTTCAGTCTAATAAATGTATTTATGTTTATGGTATGTAATTAGGGATTGGAATGTGAAATATTTGATAATATATCAAATTTCATGTATTTTTTTTTCATTTGTTTTCAGGAATACTATCATACAATGAAAATAAAGGAGAAATTGATGAAGCTGTTCAAAGAATTCAACAAAATTATGATTTTGAAGTATCGCTGAATCAAAATGATCCATCATCTGCTATAAGTAGTCTTGAGCATTTAGAAATGAATGGGCAACAGATTTCTATTCAAGATAAAACAAAGGCTGATGAATTTGAAATGAATGTGCAACAAATATTTGCTCAAGGTACAACAAAAACTGCTGAAGAGGAAAGAGTTATGGCTTCAGGTCAAGAAACTAACCATGCTCAGCAGTCTGGCAAAGATTGTTTCTCTTTAGGTTTAAATGCTGTTGGTAGTAATATATCTGAAATCTTGGAAGCACTTGCATTCTTAGATGAATTTAATGTTAACGGTACTGATGGAGAAGAAACAAATTTTAATAAAGATTTGCCTTTAAATAATATTTCGTCTGAAAAAGAGGAAACCGATATTAGCAGGATGTATAAGCGTGTAGGTGATTTTGATATTCCTTTGGATGATATACCAAATAATAAAGAATTAGCAGAAATAGGATATCCCAGTAAAGTGGGCCACTTCTGTCATTTATGTGGTACAGTCATTAAATGTTACCAACTATATTATCTACATATGCATAACTTTCATCAGCTTGAGAAACGTTTCCAGTGTATTATTACTGCTTGTGCTAGAACTTTTACACAGGTTTCAGCTTTTCAAAAGCATGTTGTCAGTCATAATCAAAAAAGTGAGCATTATTGTGTCTTATGTGATATTGTATTTGGTGAAGATACAAAATTACAAGCCCATTTGCTTAGCTTATATCATGTTGAAAAATATATGGAAATTCAGGTGAGTCTCATTATCTTTTCCTGAAAAATAAATAATTTATTACTTTAAATGATCTCAAATTATTAAAACTGAGAGAATTCCAAAAAATAAAAAGATACTGACAGATAAATGTATCAAGAATATATAAATGAGGTTTTTTTTTAATATTTCGCTTAATTAATTATGTAGCTTTGATTTTCTACTGAATTTCAGTACAAAATTCAGCAAACAGCAAAGTAATGTACATCAGGGGTCTCCAAACTTCTCAACCCGTGACCTATATAGGCTCTTTCACGAAGCTTCAAGGGACAAGATCCACTTAATTTATCGTATGATGGCAGTGCAACTATGATGCACAGCACACACATTTTTAAACAAGGCAGTGAAATTTTTGTGATAGGATTTATATGCTACGATCTTGCAAAGAGCCTTGTTTTTTAAACTTTCATGCAGTTTCACCTAATGTAAAATTCTTAAAGCTGTTTTTAAACATTTACAAAAGTATATTTTTGTCCCAGAATATTGGAGATTTCTTCAGTTTAGTATGTATTTTACTTTTCAATGGATTTACCTCCCAATTGTCACAATTTACCAGCGCATTTTGTTAGCATTTTGATATTGTGCAAACTTTTGCTCTTAAGTATTTCATATTTTGGACAAGTTTTGAGTGAAAAAAAAATCTCCAAAATTAAAATTAATTACAACATGTACAGAATAAAAATTAAGATTTATGTGAAATCACTACTAAAAATTTCTATGAACCAACCTAAAATACTACTATGAAAGTTGGAAAAATAACAATGAAACCTTTATTCTTGTAAAAAGTACAATGGGAATTTTTTACTTCCTTGTACGAAGTACAAGTTTGCTTGAAAAGCGACTGAATTATGTTGTTCTTATGTTCCGGTTAAGGTTTTTGTGACTGTAGTTAATCTGCATGCAGTAGTTATAGAATTATCAACAATTTAAATGTTGTTTAAGTGCTACTGAGTCTAACAAAGCCGTTATTTGTTTAAATTTTAAACTCTTCTTTTATTTGAAGATGTTTTGAGTTTTTATGTATTTCTGCTTTGCTGCAAAGTGAGAACTAAACTGATTGGATGAGAAATATATATCTCTAATAAAATTTGAGGAAATAAGTTTAAATGAATTGCTGCAAAAAATGTGTGTAATTTAATAGGATGTATGAGGAAGTCATGCCCACATGAGATTGTACACATTTCACTTATTGTAAATTTAGAAATAGTTGTATAATATTTATAATATGTTTTGTAAAGAACATGCATGATAAACAATGCATTTTTAAATTGGCTGCTATATAAAATATTTAATATGTATGTTATTTGTTACTTTAAATTTTATAAAATTATTTTAAATAAACCCCTGGTGGACGGAATCATTAGTACTCGTGGGCCAGATTTGGCCCTCGGCTGTAGTTTCAAGATCCCTGATCTACAAGCTTATTAAATATTTTTATCTTAATTAACTAACAGTTCAGGTGATTAAAATGGTTTGGTTATTGAATTACAGATTTTATCATACATTAACATAAAAAAGCATATTATGAAGATAATTCAGAATATAACTTCCATTTGGTTGTAAATAAAATATACATATCTGAAAAGTGCAGCTGCACTCTATTTTTCAACAAAATTGCCATGTAAATTCAAGCACTTGTCAAACAATTTCACCATCTTTCAAATCTCTCTCCCTAAAACTTTGCTAGCTGGAATTTTGACCAACCTGAAACAGCATTTTGAAGATTCTCATTGTCAGCAAAGGGCTGGCCTCCAAAGCCAATTCTTTAAAAAAATGAAAATCAGAAGAAGCTAAGTCTGATTGTGTGTGGGATGATAAAAACAGTTCCCATTTGAATTGCTGCAAAAGGTCTTACATTTACCAAATGATGCGAGGCGAGCGTTGTAATGCAAAGGGGGGGGGAACAGATGTCTGTAGACAGTGATATTTTTTCAGAGTTTCTTTAAGGTGTTACTCTAAACTTCGATCTCATCTTGTTTGGAGAACCCACATGCTGTTGATTATTGCTTTGTCTCAGTGTTAAAATATGCCAACGAAGCTTCACCACCAGTCACTACTCTGTTTAAAAACTCGTCCCTTTCTTTGTTGCTTCAGGAAAGTCTCAGGCAGAGCTCATTCGACTAATTTTGTGCATCTCTGTGAAAATCTTAAGGACCTGCTAAGCACCACTTCCTGTAGCCTAATTTTTAAGTGACTACCTCGTACAAAACAGTCCGAGAAATGTTCAGAAATTTTTCAGAAAATTCTCAGATTGTGAATTGTCAGTTCTTATGAACTTTGTTGAATATCTTTAAAGAGGTATCACTCACTACAGAAGGCCTACTACATCCCAGTTCCAGTTTGTTTTTCTTGCTTTGAAAAATCTGATCCATTGATGCTTAATGCCTTCACGCATAATTTTTGTGTAGTATACAATGCGCAATTTATGATGAATGTCTGTCGCTGACACATTTTTTGCTCAAAGAAGTCTTAACAATTTATATATCGGAGCACATTTTGTGACATTATAACCAACAGATGTTTAGTAATGCAATCCATTCCTAGCACTGCTGGTAACCTATTTCAGTCTAATGTGACCAAAGTGCCTTCCAACAACTATTATTATCATCACATCATACTTGTGATTACTTTCCAAATTACCCCTGTACTTCACAGAGTAAGCTAATAATTAAGGCTTTAAATAGTATTTTTATACTACTTAAAGCCATTGTGTACAGAATGACCATTGCTTCTGACTATCATTTAAATACTGAAGTGTAACTTGCAGTTAGATATCAATGGCTTTGAGTAACTATTAAGTTTAGCATAATGAAGCACTTTATCCTGCTTTCTATATCATATTTTTATTATATCTCTGATGCTTTTATTTCCTGGGAGTGCTGTGTCTAGTTATACATTCTGTTGTGAATATAGTTTCTAGAGATGTTCTGTGTCTCCCTGAAAGTTTGTGCATTGAGGCACTCTGTAGAATAGCTTGACACATTTGAAAGTAGAAAAAGTGTAATTGCTTTTAAAGGCCTTATTTAGATATTAAGGTTGAGGTTTAGTTGGGTGTCATATACTAAATTAATTTTGCCTTTCCTTTTGAAGAAATCTAGCAGTTTTTTTTTTTTTTTTTTTTT
>KK117508.1:133053-145127 GCA_000611955.2 Stegodyphus mimosarum
GATTGGCAGAAAGTATGAAGATGTCTAAAATGTTTATTAAAATTGGAACATACGTATAGTCTCAAATATGCTAAAAAAATAAATAGTCTAATCTGGTTTTTTAAATTCAGAATTATTTAACATCTAAATTGTAAATAAAAACAATCTTATTTTATTGTAACTGGGAAATGACTTGTCATTGGAAAATAGTTTATTATTCTGCAATAAGTATCATTTAACTTTTTTGGACTGGTGCACAAAAAGGTGCGATTTTTGGTATCTACAGGGTGAGTGAGTATTAACAACCTGTTGAAAATCTTTTATAACTTTTTAAATACTTTATGAATTTTCATGAACCAATAAAATATTTTGTTCCTTAGAATAGGAGTATCTCCCCTTTCAATAGGGAGTTAATTTTCACACATTCTGTAGTACTGTTCTTCTTTCAAGAGGTAATGTTTTATTTGCACAGGAATCTGCGAGTTCATTTCTAAATAGGCATATTTATTTCACAGAGGGATAGTATGGTGGTCTGGACTGGCTATTTTATGTTAGAAAAGGTGAAGAGAAGAAATGTGTGTGATGTGGAAACACTCAGCTGATTTTACAACACTAAAGGAAAAATATCTCTTAGCTCCTGTCCTCCCTATTCTGTTCAAAAACTCCTCCCTTCTTTGTTGTGCCAGAAAAGTAAAAGGCAGAGCTCATTCGATTAGTTTTGTGCATCTCTGAAACTCATTTGAAAAAGCGACCAGATTTATCCCTATGTTCATGCAGCATGCTGTTTTTGCTATTAAATTTGGCACAATTTATTAGATTTCAAGCATTATTATGAGTAGGTGAGACAGCCAGAGTGTGTTTGCAGATGATAGCTGTCTGTAGAACTTTTGGTACGGAGTTTATGCCTGAGTTGGAATTTTGTGTTTAGCCAGCGTGAATTTGTATGATGCTAAGAACACCTGAGTTTAAATGGATAATCTGTGGGTATTTCTTAAATCTAACTATATCCACATGTAAATATTTTGTACATAAAAGTCATGTTTCTGGATAATAAAACTCTTAAGTTTTCAATAATGTATTGTGTCATGTCTCTGCCATCCCGGCAAGCAGTGGTCGCAATTTATTATCCCAAAACACGACTTTTATGTATAAAATATTTACATGTCTCGCTACTGTCATGGCTGTCGGGATGGCAGAAACGTGACACAATATGCTATTGAAAAATTAGAGCTTTATTATCCCAAAACACGACTTTTATGTACAAAATATTTACATGTGGTTAGAGTATGATTTAAGAAAATGCCCATAGACTATCTGTTTAAACTCAGGTGTTCTTGACACCCTACAAATTGAAACAGTCACCTGGCTAAATTCGAAATTCCAACTTGAGCATAGCTATCAAAAGCTCTGCAGACAACTCTCGTGTGCAAACACACTGCATCATCTACTGCATTCTCACCTCGACGGGAGGCAGCTGATTGGCTGACCACAGCCAGATACATGACTACTAATATTTATAAACAATTTTTTTTTGTTTTTAATCTGAAAGCTTTCAGATTTTATATTATACCCAAACAGGTGTCCCCCCTATTTACACATACACATTTCGAGAGCACTTCAGCTAATGACCCTTTGGGCTAAACATATATAAAAATGACATATCTTTAGAATTTCTGACAGACAGTCTCTCACACTGGACGTAAAAATGTTTTATTCCATACAGTGTTGCTTCTGGTCACTTTGAAATCATTGGATTTTTTTTAATCAAGAATTCAAATCAAATTGAATTAATTGAATTTTTAATTTTTAAATTGAAATTTTTTAATCAAGAATCAAATTGAATTTTTTTCAATCAAGAAAGCTTTATAAAATAGAAAACGGATAATAAAACAAATTCAAAATTCGGGCTTCTGGGTGCACACATTCGGGTAGAGGTCTACGTTATTAAAAATTATATGGCTCTAATACTGTTGTTTTTTCATAATATGAGAAACATACATACATTCATGCAGATTTTTCATGATTTAATTTCTTTAAATATAATACAGGGCGATAATATTTGGTGGCAACAATTTGAAAAGAGATTCAGCACTTTTAGTGATTCTACACAAAATGCTGTTTTGAGATTAATAGCCTTTCTGGGCGCCTTTGGCTGCTGGGCTAATAATTGGTTCACCTTTCTTTAATCTTTCTTTAATATTATTTATTTACTCTTTAAAATCATTTAATCTTTGTTTTATCTTATCGTCAAATCTCAGAATGTATATGCAACTTTAAAGTTGGACTTATTTTTTACTTTTTAATTTTTGTATTCTCATTTCCATGTAATTCATGCCATACATGCATTTGCTTTTTCAATTCATTAGAGAACTGGGGGCTAACTAGTTTAAAAGAAATAAGAAATTAAACTGTTAGAGACATCACATATGGCAGTTCGTTGTTGTCACTGTTACAAAAAAAGGTAAAGATGTGGTCACCATACTGAACATAAGCATCTTTTCAAACTACAAATACTATATTTATTATGCTGACCATTCTGGTGCAAAAGCACTGAGGTTATCTATTTGTTTCTGCTAATCGTACAGTAAGCTATATATGATCTGAAATAGTAATAAATTGTGCCGTATGAAAATTCAACAATATAATGTGATTTATATGAATTACTTAACTGATAGTTAAAAAAATTCTAATTTCTTCATTGTAATTGTTATTTTGATAATTTACATTTATCTTATTTATATCTTCTTTATATAGACAAAGTATAATCGCATTGAGCCTCATAACCATCGCTGTAAGATGTGTCATTCTTGGTTTGGATTATTTGACTTTTTTGTCAAGCATATGGAAACTGATAGTCATAGTTATTCATGCCAACAGTGTGGATTAGTGTTTCTTCAAGCTTATTTGAGGCGAAGGCATATTGAAAAAAATCATCCAGAAGTGGCAAATATCTGTGAGGTAAATAAATCTTTTTGAATAAAATTTACCATTTTTGAAAAATTATTATTGTTATTTTACAATTTTAATTATATAGTGTAACAAAATTATATCTTAATATCCAAATAGTTTTTTTCCTTGAATAGGTCTTAAATTTAAAAAAGTAGTCAAAATCAATCATTAAAGATGCATTATGAAAAATGGTAAGAAATTAATTTCAGAACCACAGTAGCTATTAGCTTTGAAAATGTGGATAATAAGTTAAATATTTGTTAATTCTAACTAATCCGAACTGTTCTGAGGAAAATATTTTTGTGTGCGTATGGGTTCATAATAGATTGAATGCATGCAGAAATGATGGTAGCCTGATAAATTTATTTTACCATAAAGAACACTCAACAGTTCTGGAACTTTCCACAAAAATACTCATACAGCTTTTTGTAGTAGCATGGGGCACAGTCAGTAGTTACGCTTCAAACTACTGAGAAAGTCAAGCACAAAGCAATACAAAGTGCATTTAAAATGGCAAAACTCCTATCTCAATCTCTCAATAATCTGAACTTGCACTAAACTAAACAGCAGCTGATACTCTGTCTGGTCTTGTATGGTTTTCTCCTGGTCTCTGTGAAATACCACCAACTTCTCAAAGTTACAGGAAGGCATGTGAGGGCTGGATAGAGTTACATATAGTGATTAATTACATTTATTCAATCATAATAACAATTACAGTTATACATGGACTGGAACAAAATGTCACCACTTTGGGTGATTTCTTGCCGAATTTGGCAACAAGAATTAGTCACCAAATTGGCAATATCTCACAGATTTAGTGAGATAAGCCATTATTGATATAGCCATTTACTCAATGTTAAATAAACTTGTCCTCCTTTAATTTATCTTTCTGGTAGCATCATACCTTTCAAACACTTCATGTTACATTATACAAAAAATACTACAGTTGTAAAATGACTTCACTAAAATTGTTTACATATATATAAAATTTTGTAACAATATGTTATGCACATTGCTTCTTGAAGGCAAATACTTTTTATTTCTTGGCACCAGCCGATTAAAAATATTTAAATATTATCATTTATGTACCGAAATCAATATTTAGCACCAATTTCTGGAAAAGCAGATTTTTAAGTGTCTGTACAAATTGTGCGTTAAAACGTCTTACTGTTTTATTGACATTTAGTACCAAAATGAAATAACTGTGGCCAAGCACTTTTTAGAATATATGGAAAGGACGATAAGAATTCTTTGAATAGTATGGGGGAGGATTAAAATAATATGTAATGAATTTCTGGATTTAGAATCATCGGAGGATTCTTCAGTCCGGCCTTTCATTTGCTTTATGGCCAATTTTCAGATTTTGCTTACATGTGCTGTCCCAGAAGAAAAGAAAGAAAATTGAAGATAAATTAATATTTAAAGTTTAATTTGAGCAATGCATTGCATGATAATGACTATAAATACATTTCTATAATGTAAAATATTTAAAAAAAATCAATTGACATTTTTTTGATATAAATTTAGCAAAGCAATTAAAATAATTTGTCTTCCACTTCATGTCACATAATTTAGTTCATAAATCTGCTAAAGGGGCAGTACACATTCAGTGGCTTATCTATGTGACTGAGTATGTACCACCCCCTTTAGGCAAATTTACAAACTAATTTTTTATTTCTGGACATTCTTGATAATGATAAACTTGTTCAGACATCATTTTGGATGTGATAAACACCTTCCACAATTTTATATAACTGATTATATTACTAGACAGTGGATGATGTGGAAAAGTAAGCAACATACATTAGCACAGTAAGAGGAAGGCAGGAGCAAAGTAAATGTGCATTTCAGCAAAGCTTATTTATGGATGTGATTTCTTTGTTGATTAAACTTTTTAGTGATGATTGGACAAGAGCTCACCACATTAGAGGAGTAATGAGATTACATAATGCAGATTAGTTTTGCAAATGACACAATGGCAAAGTGGTGTACAAGTTTTCAAAATTGGAATGATTTTGTTGAAAACTTCTGTACCACCTTGCTCTTTAAATGAAATCTGCAATAGTTTAATTAAGCTGTATCTATTTCTTAGCATTAAAAACTTAAAAAATTTCAATAAATGGGGCTCTTATCTTAATTGTACACTTTTTAATAATTTTATGAAATGTCAAAATAAAATTTTTCTACAAATTAACAGTATTCTTATGGGAACCAAATATTCTATTGCCATGAGTAACCTGTTTTTCTTCATTTAAAGAATATAATTTTATCAACACTTAGCATAAATGGCAGTTGTCTAAATTTACTTATAGGTACATTGATGACATCATTACCATTAATAATTGTAATAAAATTGAAAAACGAGGTGTCTCTCTTAAATGGCTTAATAAAACTAACAAAGAAGAAACTGAAGCAGATTATCTTGATCTACAAATTTACAATCACAACAATAGTAATGTAATTTAGGTTAAAATAACATGCCGAATAATGATTATTGGAGAAGTCAAACAAGAATCAGTTTTATAGTCGTAAATTTTGAAGGACTAGTTTTGATGTTTTAACTACAGAAACTGTCTTCCTAAGTTGCCTAAGTGTAAATGAATTAGATAAGGTATGGTTGTAAGGTAAGATAAGAATGGCTGGAAAGAAGTTAAGCTACTGACACCTTCTATTGATGAAACATGGTTTACTGGCTGAAGGTAAAGATGAATTGGAATTAGGGTCGTTAACTAGAACAGAAAGATTTTTTTTTTTTGAATGTGAAACACCTGTAGAAAATCTAATTCAACAGTGGAAGAAATTTTTGAATAATTTTGGCTGCAGAAAAATGGAAAGTGTGATTTTCGGATCAAAAGTGCTGGGCAACAGAGGACTTCTGTGTTTCAGTTTTCTTAACATATGCCCCATGTTCTTTAAAGCAAAATTTTAAGGTTATCTTAGTTTGACCAATGTAAATTAAACCACACTGGAAAGGAATCCTGTAAATACCCCAGGAATTCGTATCCAGAATGAGGTTCTTAAGTATAGAACTGGGAAATTTATTGATAGGAGAATAAATGACCCGAAACTTAAATTTCTGTAAAATGCATGCAATTTTATAGCTAATTGATCGAAAGAAAGGAATGACAACATAATTCTTTTAATCTCTTAAAACAAGAGTGTGTCTTTTGATGTGTTGAGATGAGAATTTTTAATTGCTTAGTTAATAATGTTGGGTCTCCTGTCAATAGCAACTGCTTTAAAATAATTTAGTTCTTTATCAAGAGCCAGTTTCGAGGAGCAAACTTGAAGTGCATCGAAAACAAAGGAGTAAAATGAAGCTAACTTGATTTTAAGTGTGGTGGAAGGCAAACCGATGAAGGTTTACGGAAAAAAGTAGTACTGAAGTTGGATGTGTTATGTGTGATCAAAATCTCAGGAAGTTTAAAGTTTTAAATAATTTTTGCTCCTAATAATGCATGTAGATATCAGCAAGGATTGGACTAAGAGGGTTTCCCATCACTAATCCATGAGTTTGCTTGTAATACTTATTTTGGAAAACAAAATGTATTTGTTTCAAACATGGTTGAGTAAGGGAAATTAGCTCATAAATTTTGATGCATGAGAAATATAATTAACGAAGTTTTGTTTCTAGATATCTTAATGCATCTTTCACTGGAACATTGGTGAATAATTATTTTACATGAAAAGAAAGCATGGGTAAATTTCTAGGAAAAATGCTTTTAACTTTTTTATAAATGCTGTTGAATATTTTATAGTGTAAATGCGTATGTGTGGTGTAAATGTATAGTGTAAATGTTGAATATTTTATAGTGTAAATGTAATCTAATAGCGGTGAAAATCTGGAAACTAAATATTTAACTAACGGGTATGAGGCAGAGCCTAAATTTTATACAATAGGAGGGAAAGAAATACCACTTTTATGAGTTTTGGTAAGAGCATAAAATCTGGCACAATTCATAACAGATGGGATAAGCGATTGTATTAAGTGAGTCGAAAAGATTTGTGAAGATTTGATCACCGCTTTTACTTTTAGGAAATCCGAAGGTGAAGGGTCTTTAGGGGTCAAATTATATGATCCTTCATTTAAGAGTTTGATGACACCATTGTTTTAAGTGTTTTTGTTCATGATGGCTATCTGGCCACCTTTGTCAGCCTTAGAACTGATAATGTCTGTGTTAGAATGAATTTGCTGCATTGTAGTACTTTCTCTCATGTTTAGATATGGTTTCAAAGATTTACTGTTGCATTTCACATTATGGGTGATAAGATGATTATCATTTCTTTCTGTATATCTAAAACTTTACTGAATTTAAAAGCATTTTTGATAAGAGCCAAAATCTTTAGAGGACAGAATATTCTCTGTGAAACTAACAGCAGAGATCTTTTTGTATGGGCACTCTCAGAAAATGTCAAGGGCATTAATTACATTACAATGAATTTCATCATTCTCAGTGTCCCATGAAAATCAAAAACTTCCTGAAGATATCAGAGTTTTGAATTCTTTTTTGAATGCAACTACTTCCTCTTCGGTTTCGAAACTAACTATACAATTATCGACATAAAAGTATTTCTTCAATCTAAACGCCATTCCTCTTAAATCTTGTGAAGCATTATCCAAATGGTGGGAAATCGTTGCTCCCAACAGGAATGGACTTGAACATGGCTGAACATGACATGACAATGTCTGTAGGTAATTATTTCGGTTTGATTTGTATTTTTCCACAACAGAAATTTCAAAAAGTCCCTAGCAGACAAGCTGATTTTTAAGAAGCCTTTCTTAACATCAGTAGTAATACCAATAGCATATTGCCAGAATTACGTCAAAATATTTTGGAAGGATTTCTATTAAATTCAACCTCTTTTTAAGGTAAACATTCAAGGAATTCCCTTTTTCATCCATGAATGATGAATTGAATACAGGTCAGACTTTTGTAATCAGACTGGAATCCTTGATTACTGCTTGATGAGATATAGAGTGACCAGTTTTACTATTATTTGAAGCTATTTCAATTATACCTTCCTCATGCAAACTTTTGATAATACTATCGTATTCTTCAAAATATCTCATCTTCTGAAGGCTTCATGTATTGACGAAAAGTCTCTTTTCTGCTCTATCTTTATTATCTATGACTATCCGTCCAAGATAAACAGACTTCATACTTATTATCCTCGATTACTTTTACGTTTGCTCAAAAGTATTTGATGGTTTCAGTAGCTAAATAAATTCTTGTTTTTCACTTCTGCCAGGTCTTTTATGCCAATTGTAACTAAATTCCACAATTCTGTGTGAATTAAATTACAAAGTCCGACGGTGTCAAGCAAGGTAGTGCGATGTTGTACAAGGCCTTGTAGGGTCCAACCCAGTTTTGTTTCAATAGCAATTAAGGTTTTTATCGATTGGAATGATATTATTCATCATTAATTGTCCAGAATAATCGGCTTCTAATTAACAATCTGACTTCTGGAGTATCTCTGCAAGAATCATTGATTTTGATTTTATGTTTTCGAACTGAGGAACATATATGTTTGAATTTTACTCTAGGAATATATCCACAAATTTTGTCTTTATCTAAAACCGATAATTTGTATTTTAATCCGTATTCCACATTTTGTATCTCAATATCAAAAACGCCATGAACCTGAAATTCAGTTTCAACTCCTCTCAGGACATTGTGGTTCTTAATTTAATGGGACTAGATCCAGCCTCTTTATTATATCCTTTCATAAGTAAGATCTTTGCGACCAACTGTCAAAAAGTGCTCATACGAGTTTTGTTTTACCATTATAAACAATTTTTGCCATTATAGTTTGTAGAAGAGTTGTTTACAATTTTTGGTTAGACTTTAATCTTTGGTTAGTTCTGAAGTTTCGCTTGTTTTGTTAGCTAATTTAGGTTGTTATTGTCTAAGGCTTTTAGAACCTTTTAGTTTTCTACACTTCTCCATTACATGGAATTTGTTACAAAATACACATTTCACAGAACTTTTACATTTTTCAGCACCATGCCAATTTTTAAGCAGTTAAAACAAATAAAACTTTGTAAATTTTTCTTATCATTCAGTGAAAGATTGAGCAACTTAAAGCACTCATAGGAATTATGTATTTCCTTATACCAGTCACGAGAATGGACTTGTTTGTTCTTTGAATGTTCTGCATAAATACAGGCTGTTGTGACTAGAACCAACTCAACTTTCTCTGGAGCAGAAAAACTTGTACATGCCAAATGAGAATGTTCTTCACTTTCAACTTCAAGTTGGAGAAACTGCAATAAATTTTCCAAATTTTCAGTTTGTGAGACACTTTCTTTATGTTGGCGAGATTGCTCCCATGCCATCAGGATTTCTTCTGGTAATGAACACTCTACAAGGGGATATAGCTTTCATATAAGTTGGCTAGAATCATACTTTCTTCTTTGCCAGCTTGAGCCAAAACTAACTTTAATAGTTCTCGAACATAGCTTTGTACTAGTAATTCGTCATGCACAAATCTGGATTTTAGCTATTTGATAGCTTCTTTATAATTTGCACCTGAGGAAGGTTAACTATCTATGAGCTCTCTTGCTGGGGATCCAACAACAGTAGCCTATAACAGGTACTGAATTTTGTTATCATCTACGTTTACATCTTTATCATTCTTCTTAAACAGTCCCCAAAATTATAACCAATTTCAGGTTACTTCATTGAATTTTTGAAGCTCCAGTTTTGATAATTTAAAGTTCCTCCACACAGAATTTTCTGAAATTCCGGGTGTAATTACAGAAATGTAATTCGCCATTTTATTTTCTACTCTTGTCTTTAAATTAATATATTCGCTTTCATTTCCATCTTTCAACAAAAGTTGAGAAATTTTCAATTGAACTTCATCTAATTTGTCGAATTTACCTTCTAATTGTGAGCTCAATACTTGGAGTTGATCAATCTCCATGTCAGTCTTTAGAAATTCCACTTCTAAAGCATTGGCAGCAATTGTAAATGACTGCCTTAGAGCCTTGAAATTGTACAATAAAACTTACTTGATAAATTCCAATATGAAATCGATGTTTCGTTTCCAAACCGTTGTTTCATTTTCTTCAAATAGCCATTCCATCCTGTCAAAGGACAGTATTTATTTAAAAATCACTTGGATTCTTAGTTTATTTTAATAACTGAGGAGGAATGATCAGGTTGCCATGTTACCTGGAAAACCGGGAAAAGTCAGAGAATTTGAAAATTGGCAAAAAAATTCAATGAATTTCATACAACTATCCCCCCCCAAAAAAAGCGAGTTTTGCGCCGACGTTGGAAGCGATCACTTTCTTGGTGCGCATGGGCATGCCAATTTTCGCAGCTCCAAGCAGATTGTCTTTCAGAAAAGCAAAGCAAATTTCCAGTAACCTTGAGATTCGAGAGACTCGCATGCGCATGTGCAATGCATGTTCAATTATAAAAATACATATAAAACAAAATTGGTTTAATCCTAGTATACGGTACCATGGAGGTTAGAATAGCCTGCATGTATTCATGTACTGTACACATGGGATTTGGCGGCATTAATGATTGAGCAGTAAACTGGTAAGTTTGGTGTTGGCGGCAATTTTCAAAATCATGCCAAGGCCATAGCGTATACTAGGATTTTACCACGAAATCTTTTAAACTTTTTTTTTTTAAACAAATGCCTTATTTGTCATTTTGTAGTAAAATGAAAAAATAGTAGTCAGTCATCTAGACTAACCATTTAATATAACTATATTTGCCAAAATATCATTGGTTATTGTAATTCAGTTTTTAATTATATTAATGTTATTCATATCATTTAATGTTGCTTCTTCCCTCTGAATTTATTTATTATTTGTAAATAATACTTTCAATTTCAGGAAATTTTCTCTGGCATAATCCTGAAACTAATTCTAGCAGTGTGATGGCATTACATTACGAATTTTAATGCACTTATGTTTTGCTTATGTATGCTGCTAAATAAATATAAAATACCTGAATTTATTTGGAAATGTCATTAAATAGATTTCTTTCTTTCCATTAGCTGCAAAATATATGCAAAAAAAGACACTTTTTAATCCACGTTGGGCAGATTCTAATCTCAATCTTCAATGGAGAAAACAACTCCTATTATAGTTATAATAATAATGCTTTGGGGATTATATACCATATATATCTATATATAAGTGATATGTAGTGGTAGCAAATTTTTGTGTTTTCAAGTGGTACCATAATTAATTTACGTCTTAGCACAGCCAAAGTGCATTACACGATAGACTGAAATTTTCTTAAAACACATGGAAAACATGGAAAAGTCAGGGAATTTCATTCTCCTGTTTGAGTGGCAACCCTGAGAATGGAAATAAACCTTGCAGCAAAAACCTTTTTAATTAACAACTGTAATTTTATTTAGCATTTACTCACATCCACCAAACATCATCAAGCGAAGCGTATTGTAAACAAAAAAGCTATTGCAACAAAAAAATTTACATTATGATAAACATATTGAATTACATTATATTCATTGAGTTCATTCACACTCCTGAACAAATATATTTTATCATTTCAAAACTAATATATGGTATGGCTTTGGCCCGATTTTGAAAATTTTCACGGACACCAAAATAATGCCACCAAAATGATGCGTTTACTGTTCATCATAAATGTTGCACTTACTGCTCATTATAATGTTGCCAGATCTCATGTGCTCATTATAATGTTGCCAGATCTCGTATGTAATGTATTCTAAGATTAAAAAAATTTTGTTGCTTTTGCATTACAGATTTTAAGAACTTACTCCTCAATTTGTTATTTTTATATTTTATTTTTACATCAAATTTTCATTTTCTTTTATTTTTGCATATGTTTGATTACTTCTTTTTTGCATGCTTTTATACTCAATCCACTAAAAAAAGCATTTTTAATTGTTTATGAATTATTTTTTTAAAAATTGTATGTGTTTTGAAATTAAATTGTATGTGTTTGTTTACTTTTTGTATTGTGTTGTTTTTTTTTTAATTGTATGTGTGCATTTAATTTTGTTTTTCCAATTTTGAATTAAAAAATTTTCATATGGTTTTATTTTTTCAAGTGTTATATTATTATTTTTGCAAGTTTTGTTTTTGGACTCAATCTACCCCAGCCTTTTTTTTTTTTTTTTTTTGTTTTTTT
>KK117508.1:145138-171488 GCA_000611955.2 Stegodyphus mimosarum
CCTTTTTTTTTTTTTTTTTGAGTTTTTCTAGTATTCTGCAATTGTTTTGAATTTATCTCTTTTTTTGAAGTTTTTGCACTCCTGTAGAGTTTAACTGATAGTGACACAGTTTACTTTGATTGATTTTCTAAGGTTATTGTTTTACTAAGATTATTTTTTAATTTTAAATTTTAATTTGTGCCCTTGCCAGTTCAGAAACAGACTGTTTTATTTATTTACTGCTTTCATTGTACCAAACTCCAGATGACAATGCAGCAGAAGATGTAAATATCACTATTTATTTTTGGTTTTTGCATGTTTTGTCCCCCGTTTCTTGAGATTTGCTACTGTGCTTTTGATTCTTGGTTTTTTGCATGTGGTCTATTCCAAACTGAGTATGAGATGGATTTTAAATGTATTTATTATTTATTTTATTTTGCATTATTACACCCTTTGTTGCTGCTATCAGCACAGGTTTTGAATTGTTTTTTTACTTTGTATTTATTCTTTTATATATACACACATATGTGTTCAGATATATATAATTTTAGAAGTCATGTCATAAATGATATATATCACCATGCAATTTTTAAAACATGTTAGTGTTTAAAATCTAGATTATGAATATGATCATGTCAGTAATAAGCAGCAAATTCTTTGTCTGCATATCTGTTGATATTTGTGTATGATCTAAATGTTGAAATTTTATTTTGATGTAACATTTTTTTTTTAATCTATACATAGATATGTGGGTTAAAGCTTTCAAATTCTGAAGCTGTGTGGAGCCATAATTCTATTCATAACATTTCATATGAATGCCTTAAATGTCATCGACGGTTCGTAAGGAAAGAGCTCTTGATTCTACATTCAGAAATGCATCTGTATGTATATTTTTGATTTTCCTTTCCCTCATTTTTAAAAATTTTTAAGAGCTTTTCTTTAATACTCTAGCAGAAAATGCATAAGATATCAATTAATTGCCTATGCAACTGTTAATATTTTGCTAAAATAAAATTCAGTAAAGTCTGACTATCCCGCGTTCAACTAATTGGAAAGTTCAAGTAGCCACAATATTTTAGAATTTAAAAAACTCCCTCCCTTTCTCTGATAAATTAAGCAAATGTAACCTTGTAATTCCATTTTAAAGTACATTTTGAACACTGACATCAAAAGATATGATTAAGCACCAGTGTGGTGTAACTTTACTCAGTCATAAGGTCTTTGCCTTGGTTTTATGTAAACCCAATTAATTCTTTAATTAATAAGATTTTTCTTTTCCTTTTTTGTGTGTGTGTGTGCGTGGGGGGGGGGGATGCCATTATCTTTTTTTTCCCTTGCATTTTGAAAGTATGATTAAAATCTAAGAATTGCCTGTTAAAGAACAGCATATAGGGGAATCTTTTCAAAGATACAGCAGGATCCTACCATCAAGAAAAATGTGTGGTAATGAGCACAATATGCAACTTTATTTATTTAAAAATGGATAATCAATGACGATATAAAAGGATAAACATTGCAAAAAGGGATTCATGTTTTTATATGGTACATCCATAACTTGTGTTTTTGATTATCTTACTAACTAAAGAACAATTTACTCCTTTAAACTTCTGCCATATGATTAGCGCAAGTTTGGTGGTATCTCAGTTAACAGGATTTTCTAATCAGATAAGATGTTATACATTCATATATAAAGTCTTAAAGCCTTCAAAGTATGCCAGTTTTTGTATTTGAAACGGTTTCTTTATCTTCTGAAATTTTGCATAATTTCAACTATAGTTTCCTGACATTCAAGTTGATAACAATTAAAACGATTCCTTTTCATAATTTTAGACCAAAGATTTCTTTTTTCATTCATTTGGCTTTTTCACCATGAACTGCATTTTTTATATGCTCAACTATACAGAATTTTATGCATCTGCCATTCAGCACTTCTTGAACTTTCTGAATAGTTGAACTTTTACTGTGTGTATTTATATATCAATGTATATATGCTTTAAGTTAGTTACATTTTTCAGTTTTATATATATTCTTGTATTCCTGCTTAGGAAATGAAAAATACTATGTTTGAAGTTAGTTGCATTTTTCAGTTTTACTTATGTCCTTGGCTTAGGAAAGGAAAGATACTAGAGTACAAAGTATGAATTATGGACATTTAATAACTGGAATAATTTAATACCCAGCAAATGTATATAAGAAAGAAATAAAAGCAATTAATGAGGCAAAATAACCCCCCAAAATTTTTTTTCATTAAGTTATTAGAATAGTTAGAATTCAAGTGGGAAAAGATGTGAATAATATTTCTTAAACTGTCACCGAGATTATAACTTATTATTTTATCTAAACCACTTGCATTATTTTCTCCAAATTCCAAAATATTTTAATTGTTTTTATATAATGTAGTCTCTTTGCATGTCAGTAATTTAGGTGAAGCTTTACTTAGTGTACCTCTTTAAATTTGTATTTTTATTCTATTATTATTTTTCTTTATAACAGATGCATTCGTTATTTAAATCATATTCACTGTATGTGTTTTAAAAAGATACAAAACAACCTGAATTTCATTATTTCTTCCTTCCTCAGAATACCTTTGCTAAGTTATGTTTTATAGAATGAAATCTGATTTCCTGTCTTTGTCTACTTTTCATTTTTACTCTATTTGGAATTCCTTAATATTGTGTCCCAAACTGTCTCTTTTGCATTGCCGTAAACAAAATGCTACAAATGATATGATTTTAAAAATGAGCTTAGTATTGTAATCATGGAAGTGAGGCTTTCCCCCCCCCCCAATATGTTAAGGAAAAATTGATTTAGTTATATATATTTTGAAAGATTTTAATGTTTTATCATGACGTGGGTTTGATGTGCAATATTTTGGTCATTTTATATCTCATATTTAACTTTACAGACAAAACTACCTGGCATTTAAAGCACAAACCTTTCAAACTTTCAAGATTTAAACTATTGCTTGAATCTAACTCAATTTCATTCAAGTTCATGGAAGTATTTTGGTTCATTGATGCTGGGTACTTCCTACTTGAAAAGTTTAAAAGGATATATTCTTATTACTTAAAGTTGTGTTAATAAGGTCACCATTGAAGAAAAACATTCTGAATGACTATTTAGAATAAAATTATCCACTCAAAATTTTGCCAGATACAAAGCATCACTTTGGGTATGATACACAATATTTACCCATGTGCTCAGAATTTTAGCTCAGGTTTTTATCTACTGCTTTTGTATATTAGTGCATTGCTTTACAGTTGCTAAGGAGTCTTTTTTTATTATATCAAATTTTGGGTTGGATGCATATTGTAAGGAAAGTCAAGGTACAAAGTGGTGTCTAAATGGTGGGTTCTTTGAAATTTCAAAACCAAGTCCATATGACAAAACAAGCAAAAGAGAAAGAGATGTTCCTTATGACTATTTTCAACAGTTAAGAAAAATGTTTATTCTGCTCAAAATAGGAGCAAATGTGAGTCTCTGTATGGAGCTTCCTAGATGCTGATGCATAGTTAACATATGTTATGCATGCTGTTCACTAAACTATTGGAGAGTGGTTGGAGAATTCTGTCCTATTCGTCTCTCAGGGTGGTTTTGGGTTCTTTTGCAGTTCAAGAGGGTTACTTCTTTGAGCATTACCTCTACCTCCCAGGTGTTCTGTATGGGATTTATGTTCAGATAATATGGAGGTATATTTCCATATGATAATGCATCAGACGCTTTAGCTGCCCTATGTTGATGGACATTGTCATTCACGAGCAGAAAATCCAGACCCATTCCACTACAAAAAAGACTATGGACATGACCCAGGGAGAGTTTTGCTGCAATAACACAGTATCTCCATCAAAGATGTGAAGAAGGGTTTTGCAATGCATATGATATTTGCCTGCACAATTACCCCTTGGCTACAGTGATAAATTTTTTTGACTTTCTGATGGTGGAAATGAGTCTCCTCTCTGTTTCCAAGCTAACTGGTGACCAATATTACTGTTAACTGTGAAGCAGTATTCATGAGAAAAAGTGATTTCATAGCACTATTGCTGACCCTATGAATATGCATGTTATATCAGCATAATCTTTCCCAGCAATGGTGTACTCGTAGCAGAATGTTTGCAGTAGGTTTCTATGCGTATAACTCCAGATTGCTTAATCACTCAAAAACTCATTCTTGCTGATATGCAAGTGTTAGTAGTGATTGGCAAGACCTATGGTTATCTGGCCAAGAGCATCATTTCACTTCCTTGTCATGACTAAGGAGCCAAGACTAATTGTTTTTGTTTAATGTTTTAATAAATTACCCCCTGACATGTCTAACTGGAACATTAAACTATGAATAAATAATTTATAGATTGTCATTCATGTTTTTAAAAATTAAAAATTTTATTGCTTATTTTTAATTTTATTGTTTATTTTTAAGATTATTTTAAATATAAGACTGACTTATACTTGGTTTCAGTTGCTAAAAATTTTTTGCTAATTTTTTCTCAAACCTTTTTTTTTTTCCTTTTTATTGTTAAAATAGTTTTTTCACTTTCCAGGATAGTATAATTTTTTATACTATTAAAAAAATTAATTTTGTAAATAAAAAACAAATTTTTAAATGCAAGCTGCATAAGTGCTAGAGTTTATTATTTTATGTCCTAATTATATTATGAAAGTTGTTAATTTATATGAATATATATATGTCATACATATGTAAATACATACACATATATATTAATGTTACATATGATTATTTATATATTTTTGGAATGTCATTTCTGTTGTTGCTTGTTTTATCACTTAAGGTTTCTTTTCTGTTATTTTTTGCCTGAAATGTACATATTGTCATTATTTCCTTGTGTATTAAAAAATTTAGTTTTTCTAGAATGTTAGATATTTTTAGCCTAATTTTAATTAATCTGTCATCAAAAGTAATACTTTCTCCCTTGTTTTCAGACTCAGTTTCTAGATTTTCATCAAGTCGGGTTTAAAACATTTAAAATAATTTCACCACCAGTCAGTTATAATGTAATAAAAGCCTCATCTTTGGAATTATTTTTCTAAATTCAGGGAAATCTGAAGTTTCATTTTTAGCAAATAAAATCATTCTGCTGCTTCTGCTTTTGCATGAGATAATTTAAAAACCTGAAAAATTTGAAAAGTACTAAAAAATGTTAGTGTCTACAATAATCTTATAGTTTAAAGATATTAAGAAACTCATAAATTAAAAATTTTGAGTATGGCAGGCATAAAACTTAAAAGTGAAAAAAAAAGGCACGTATTTATATTGCTAATGTATGAAACTGCAATGATACATTTCAGACTCAAAAGTAATATGGAGGTATATATAATATAATATGGAAAAGTAATAAGGGACAAATGTGATACAGGGAAAAGGGTAATTGATAGAAATTTTTCAAAGAGTAAGATAACTCTTATAAAAATGCATCCAAACATTTGACATAAACAGAATTGCATATCCATCAGTGAAATTATTTTCAAAATAATTTCTATGCTCTTAAATTAAAGCATAAATAAATAAATAAGTATATTTTCAAATATGGCATTGGTAAAAGTTTGCATAAAATTAATTCTTATGCTATTTTGTCATTACATTCTCTTTTTTGTAGTCTTCTGTTTTGCTTGCAGGAAAATCTCAACAAGTACTATTTTTAAACCCTGAGTGGCATGACCAGCTTATCCAGTCAGGAGATTTTTCATCACTTAGTATATATTAGCTTATAATTTAAAATATTTGCCTTTTTACTTTCTTTAATGATGTTAACATCATTTTAATGAGTGGAAGTTTATGAAAAGAGAGACTAAAATCAAATTTAGTTAATACATGCCGTTTAGATACAGGTGTTTATGAACAAATCCAAAAAGCTGTGCCACTCAAAAGAACCTATTTCTATTTGATTTGCATAGACTGTAAACAAATTATGGTGATGTTTAAAGTTTGAACTCACTATCTGAAAAAGAGGAAACAAATAAATTCTTTACATATAATTGCCAAAATTAATCTTAAAAGCTTATCAAAATTCTTCACAATTAATCTTAAAAGTGAGTGGAATGTATACCCAAAAAAAGAGGTTTATCTAAAATGAAAAATTTTCAGATTAGTAATTGAATCTGCATGTAATAATAACAACAATAATAATAAAGAACACACTATTGGGCATATAGAAATGCTAATTAACTTCATTAATAAAATAGATTCATTTTAATAACCAAAATATGTAATTAATGTAATGTATTTGTAAATTGAATTCATTTTCATGTATGTTGCTGGTGAATTTGCTACTATTTTATTTGTTTACATCCTAAAAGATTGCAGCTTGTAGATATTCATAGATTAGAAATTTGTAGGTTATGAAAATTCTATTGTATATAATTTTGTATCTCTTTTTCCCCCCTTAGTTTAATATATGCTCATTACTGATCCATAAAGATGCTTAGTAAACTTTTGATAATTAACTTCAGTATCTTCGAGTTTTATACAAATTAAACTCTAATAATCATATGCACTATAATTTTGTTATTTCATGCACATTTTTTATAGAACACCGAGCCTGTAGTGAAGCATTAAACTTTGATTCTTTCAAAATTAGTAATGTGTATTGTAGAAATTTTCAGGATGAGTTTTTGCTTTTATAAAGCTATTCAATTAGGATTTAAATGTGTCAATTCAATTATGACTCACCCAAGTAATTTAGAGCTCTTGAAAAGGAGTACATGATTGACCTTGATAAAACTTTTCACTTCCACTGAAGTTATTTAGTAAAACAGTACAAACACTGAATTAGTTGTAAAAGAGTTTCACTGCAATTGCTAAGGACTGTAGATGAAAGATGAAGACAGTAACAGGTTTCAGTTGAAGAAACTTTATAATATAGCATAAACTGGATTTAAAAATTTGTAACACATTTTCCAAATTATTTTTGTTTCTTTTTCTGTGTGTTCTTTTTCTGTTTCAAGCAAAGAAGTATGTTTTAAATTTAATTTAAATAATATTTGTAACCAATTGTATATATATATTACTTTTTAACCTATTTTGAGGTTGGACTTGTTCAGAGCGGTTTTGCTCTCCTACTTCCAACTTTTGAATTTGGACTTTCTGCTTTTAGCACTAAAAAGACTCTGCAGTGACTGTGGACTCACTGTGACATAAAGAAGTGTAATCCATCTAATCCGTTATCCTATGCTATTAGTAATTGTTGTATATTATGTTTCTAAAATAAATATTTTTAAGTTACTTGTCAAATCATTATATGGGAGCAAATTCACTTCCATATCAGTATCATAGCTAGGGTGGGGTACATCTGTCCCTGAGTGCAGCATACAGGGGCACCAAATTGATTTTTGGAATGATTGAAATTGTAGAATGAAATGTTTTAAATTCTTGGCAAACAAAAAGGCAGCATGAAATCTTCAGCTGTCCGCAGGTTATGGTATTACACATTAATCTGCAATAATATCTGTTTGCTGTGTTGCATATTGCAGTTCTAATTTACATAATTCTTATTTTCAGTCCACCAACTCCTTGTCCTTGGGAAGGATGTAACAGAAAATTGCCAACGAAAATTGGACTGTTTAATCACTTACGAATGCACAAGGGTGAAGCAGATTTCATATGCAACATTTGTAAAAAAGGTTTGGTAAATTTCATTCCATATTTTGCCTTTGTTAGATATGATTTATATCAACTATTTTATTTTTTCACAGTAAAAAAATGTAGTTATTTTTATCTAGCTTTCTTAAGCTTTCTTATATTTTATTAAAAAAGTGAAATATGTTGTTACTCTATAAAATCGATTTTTTCTCCTTTATTTAAAATCAAATAATCCACATTAATTACTCAGTTAATACTTCTGAAGGATATCTCTTTTGTACTTTAACAGAAAGTAATGTGAGAGTAACAGAGTTTTCTGATAAAATTTATAACTCATTTCAGTTTTTTCTTTTTTTGTTCTTTCTCTTTCTTTTTAAATTTTTCAAATTGACTAAGTCAATTTTAGAAAAGGAAGGAAAAGAAAAATCTACCATTGCTTCTTACAAAACAAATTTTTTTATTGCTGTTAGCAGTTTTCATATAAAATTCTTTTATTCATCTGAACATTTTTAAGACTAAATACGTTATTTCTGATTAACTGAATCAGAAATAAAAATATTAAGTGTTTCCATTATGTGTTCTGTCTCAAGTACAATGTAAGAATAAACAAGTGTAATAGAGTCTTCGACCGCCCAGTGACAAAGTGGCTAGCTCGTCGCGCAGCTGTACCACAGGTCCGGGGTTCGATCCTGGGCTGAGCGAGGTTGACTCAGGCTTTCATTCCAAGCTGACCACTTGCACGGGGTATATGCTGATGCACTTGAGGGTCCAAAAGATCAAGAAAGCTGAAAAAGGGCACTGCAGGTAATGGCCCACTAGGGCTGTCGTACCACTGAGTTTAGTTTAATAGAATTTTCACTCTCAAAATTTGAATTTTTTTTTATGATTTTGGCCAAGCTAAAAATCTTATATATCGCTTCTAATTAAGTTTCCTGAAATGATATTTTTTTTTTTTTAAATTTGATTAATTGGTAGGGTAGTTGATTGAGGTTTCTTTAATATACAAAAGATTTAGGCCACTGGGCAAATCTGTTTTAAGGGATATTTTTGTATTGGCCTAATAGTATCTCTTCTTAGGAACCATTAAGATAAGTAAAAATAAATGGAAAGGATAATTTTATTGCAAATTATCTGTAGCAGAAAAAATTATTCTTTGTATAAAAAATTATGAAGGATTTTATCTGATCATCCTGCAGTTTGCTAACCCAGATCATTCAGCTACTGGAAAGTATAAGCCAGAAAAGCCCACACAGTCTTTGCTCATCTGTAAATCTAACTCATAACTTTTTTGTTGAAGAGAAAAACTTGCTTATTTCATATAAGCAAGCAATATGATTTGCCTTGGTAAGCTACCATACTTCAGTTTAGAAAAATTTGTGACCCAGTTCGTAGCAAGGTTGCTAATCTGAAATTGCCGGCTTTTTTTTTGTATAAAATTAATTCTTTTTAATGCTTTTGCCAATGCTCTTATCAAATTATTTCTTAATAACTAAAAACTTATGTGTGAGGCAGTTTGTAAGTTCTTTCTACTAGTTAGCAGCACTGCATATAAGACACCACAACACTGTTTTTCAAAATCGTAATATGAAAATCAGCTCAGAGGCTAACATTTGTCTGTCATTTTGAATCATGATATATTACAAGCCAAAAAAAAAAAAAAAAGCTTTCACCTATGCTTTTGTCTTCTTACATAATAAACTATCTTCCCCATAGGTTAGGTAAAATGAATCTACTGTATTTGCTTGTGTTTGTAATTGTCCTGTTAACATTTTACCACAAGGTTTTGAAATTTTTTAACTATTCATGCGGCAGAGTTGCCAACTTTGCTGATTTTGGTGGGAGACTCCCGATTTCCCACCTTACTCCCGCCCATCTGATTTACAGCATATTTCTTCTGACTTTCTCTTAGTCTGAAAATTTCTCATTGTTTTAGTGTAGCTTTGCTTAATACTTTGCTGTCTGCATCCAAAACGTAATTTTTTGTGTCTGAAAATGCTCAGTTTTTCTGTAGATTACATCTAAAAGGAAATTAAAGTTGTTTCATCAGTGAGACATTATGGCACACTTCTGCTTTGCGTGTGAGAGCACATGTGTCCGTAAACTTTGTGTTTCAGTTCTGTAGTGAGTATCAAGCACCAGTGGGGGCTCTGGCATACATTAGCCAACGAGCACAAAGTAAGATCGTGATTGTTATTTCGTTCATCTCGATGCTGAGCACTGTGAGTTTCACATGTTTGGAGAAATAGTTTAAGAAATTGCAATTCTTTTGTCTTAGTTATGTCTACAAAAAATGTAAAATACTCATGCACATTTATACAGATGACTTTTCTTTACTTGACTTTTCTTTACAACATGAGTTGTACTGAAAGTAACAAAAAATTAAGCTTTTCTGTGGAAACAAAGGACCAAAAAGTCATTAATGTAAAATACCTGTTCTTTGCCTTTTTACTGGAGCTCAACCTGCCTGAATACATTGGATTATGCTTCATATTTAGAAAATTGTTTCCTAATATCAAAATCGCTAAGAAATACTCAAATGCAGAACAAAAATGGTTGCAATAGTTTCAGAATGGTTAATTGCTCATGATGAAGCAATATCTAGAAGAAATAAGAAGATTTTGCTATTTCACGAATTTGTCAACTCACGCACCAAATGTAAAAGTGAAATCGGTGAACTTAGTGTTTTTTCCCACTTAATGCAACATTATTATTACAGCTTTTAAGCCAAAGTGTAATTCAAAGCTTTAAGGTTTGCTACAGAAATTCTTTTTAGGCATGTTCTTTGCCAAGCTTCTTGACGAAATAGCAATCAGCTTATGATATGTGTCAGTGTATTGAATGCCATTCAGTGGATAGCAGAGGATATTAAATCTATATCACAAAATTGTGTTCAGCTTTGTTTTAAAAAAGCAGGCTTTGAAATTCGAGTTTTGAATGCCCTCAATGCAAGAACTAAGAATGCTACTAAAGAAAATGAATTTTTGTACTTGTCAAAGTCAGTGGTATGGCTCAAATGCAAGAATGTTTAGAAACTTATGAAAGTGTTTGTACTGGAGACACCAATAATGAAATAAAATCTCTAATTTCAACACTAGTTGAAGATACGAGCTTTAACAAAAATAGTTTGGAAAGCAATGAGGAAGACGAAAAAGAGCCAGACTAAAAGTGTGACATAAAAAATTGTATATATACTTTAAAATACGCCTCCCAATTAAAAAAATTCATGATAAATGTTGATGAAAATGAAGGATTAAGTTCGTCAATGACTTTAATAACCACATAGAAGCAAATGCTTGTAATACAGACTTTTAATAACTTCAAATTCAAATAAATATATGGAACTTATTTATTTATTATTTATTTAAATCTTGGTACAACCTATACAATGCTTGGTACAATTTATAATTAAATTACATTTTTCTTAGTATGTACCTTCTGAAGAAGGGGACACCTCTATTTAAGGGATAAAATGTCTGTCCCCTATGGGTGTCCCTTATTCTAAGGAACTACTTTATTATTTCTAATTTTAGTAACATTATGAATTTGCAAACATGCTCTTTAAGGAAGAAATTTTTTTTTAGATATTTTAGTTAATTATGAAGCTTTTTTTGAAGTATAGTATAAAACTGCACTTTGGAATAATTGATAAACTAATATTAATTAAAACTAAAATACTAATTTAAGGTCAGTATTGTATAATTTTAATGGAAAATAATTTTTATTAAAATTTAAAGAAACTGTCAATAACTTTTGTATTTCTGCTGGGTTCATTTTCAAGGTAGAGTTTCATATTTTACGAATGGTTTATGTAAGAAATAAACTTTAGTCTTTTTCTTCTTCATTTTTTTTTTTTTTTTTCAAGGGCAATTTGCTGAGGACTATAAATTTCATTTTGGCATTTTGCATTGATTCACTAAAAGCATTGTTTCACTTTTCAAATTGTGCCACCAAATGTTATTGCCCTGTATTATATTTAAAGACATTAAATAATGAAGAATCTGCATAAATGCATGTATGTTTTTCACATTGTGATAAAACAACTGTACCTAGAGCCATCAAATTTTAAATATAGAACATTTCCACCCGAATTTCCATCAGTTCAAGAGCATCTGGAAGCCCAAATTTGGAATTTATTTCATTATCGATTTCATATATTTTAAAACTTTTAAAGAATTTTCAATTAATGAACTCAAGGATTTCAAAGCGAGCAATGGCAACGTTGTACAGAAAAAAACATTTTTATCTCCAGCGCATGAGACTGTGTATAGGAAATTCTGAAGATATGCTCATTATTAAATTTATTTAAAGTATTTAAAATTATTTTGCAATATCGCTCTTGAACTGAATTTTATGGTTTAAGTGTGAAGAACATAATATTTAATAAATAAAGGTAACAAATGAAACGTTAAAAAAAAAGACCCTTTGGACATAATTTAAAATCTGAACCCTTTCAGATTTTTCTTTTCTTTCTTTCTTTCTTACCCCTTTTTTTCTTTTCTTTACTTTTTCCCCCCTTTCGTTTCTTTCTTTTTCTTTTCTTTTTTTTTTCTTTTTTTTTTATTCGTTAAATTTTTTGCATTGTTTCAGGTTTCTCAAACAAGACAGCATTAATGAGTCACATGAAGATTCATTGTGATAGACCTGCTTTAAAGATAAATTCTTCTCGAGGTATATTTTCCAATATTTTACAAATTCCATTTTTCTTTAATATATGTGTCATACCTGTTTTTTCTTTGGTATTTTGTTTTGGGGGCTGAAATATAGAGAAAACCATTTCTTTTTTACTTTGAATGAATTTTTATTTGTGCATTTTATGCAGAATTGTTATTATATAGGATTAAGAAGTTTAGGATTAAGCATCTATTCAGGACTTCAAGTCCGTACTCAAGAACTGAATAGTTTTTATGCAGGGCTACTACTGAGCTCCATTTTAAAATTATAGATTTATTTTGCTGATTGCATTCTACCACAGTCCATTGTAACTGGCTCCTCAAAACAATATAACCCCTTGTAAAGTATTTATAAAGAAGGCAATCAAAGAAATAAAATGTTAAAATTTGTATTTTCGTTTAATAAGTAAATAGATTTATTTATTTATTTATTGGTAAGGCTGAAAGAGAAGCATAAAATAGATTTGTTTACTGAAAAAATAAAAAGATTAGATAAATTTTAGCCATAAATTCTTCTTGATTTTAAATAAAATGGGTTCATTTATGCATTTTGGGTTTTATTTAAAGCACTTTTCATTTAGAAAATGCTTTTGAATTTTTTTTGGGGGGGAATGTGTCTTAAGCATGCTTTTCAGGTAAATGTACGCTTTAAAACTTCTTTCCCTCTTACGTAATCATGTATACATTTTTAATACATTGGAATTATTTTTATCTGTATCTCTATTTAATAGGTCAAAAGTGTGGTCGTTATGGAATGGGCAGAAGTGTTTTTTTAAATATGAATCAACAAGTTGCAGGAATACAGTTTCAACCAGCTGAAGATTTTATTGATTCAAATGCACAAGTGATGGATCAATATCAATGTAGTGGTTGCAATAATCTTTTTGAATCAGAGAATCATTTTCAAGCTCATATATGTACTGTGCATTCAAAGTAAACAAGCATTTTTCTGTTCACGTATTATAGTTAGAAGAGTGTTGTATTATGAATGTTAAATTTTCTCTTAAATATGATTTGTTTTGCAAAAAAGCTTGTTTTAGGCCAAAGTTTCTTAAGTAAAGCAAGGTAAGTGTTGGGGTTGCTAAAATTTAATTTAGACATATGAATTTAAAGAAATTATATTAATGATACTTTTAAAGAAATTATATTAACTGATACTAAGAAGATCAGTCATCTGCCATATAAAGCCCATAAGAAATTTATTGAGTTATCGAGTGACTCAAAACTTAAGTTTTTGCAAAAATCCTTGATGAAATTTTGAATTGGAGTGGGAATTGATTTTTTTAGAATTTCTGAAATGCCATTATATTCTCTTTTTCATTCACCATCACATACTTCTGTGAACCAATTTTTTTCATTTTTAATGCCTATTAAATCCAAACATCATTCAGTGCTGAAAAATGTTGAAGATTCGTTATGTCCAACAATATCAAACATTGCATCAAGATTTGATTTGTTATGCAGAGGGGGGGGATTTGAAAGGTTTCGGATTTTAAATTACATTCAAAGGCACGTTTTTTAACGTTTTGTGTGTTACCTTTTAGTTTGTTTTGTTTTCACTTGAAGACGAGAAAATGGACTGTATACTCTAACAATAAATAAACACTTTAATATATTAACACTTTTAATATGAAGTAAGCCATCCACATGACGACTGCGCACTTGTATATTTTTCACTTAAGAATACGCAATAGCATATTTCTTCCACTATTAAACACCATAAGCAGATGACGTTTCGAATACACACTCTATAATAAAAAAAAAGGCAAAAAAATTCTCGTTACCACGACGACCATATGACATCACACGGCGGTAACGCCATCTGTTGCAGTCTCGATACACTAAAAATTCTTGAGGTATAAAAAAAAGTAAACATAGCCCCCGGCCTTGAAGCCTTCTAAGGGTTCAAAAAAAGATAAAACAGTTAAAGTACATAGCATAAACAATACAGGAAGAAAAACTAAAATGTTTAACTAAAATTACAGTTCAATGATATGAGAAAAGTCATTAGTTCATAGTTCACATTTTATCATCACTAGGAATGAGACACAGTTTGGTCACTGCTCTTTTAAAATCACCAGCGGCTGTATGTACTGTAGCCACCCGGACTCTGTTATCATTACCTGGATGAATTTGGACAATTCTTCCAATTCTCCAGTGGTTTGGAGGCAATTGTTCGTTTTTAATCAGAACTAAATCACCACATTTTAGATTTGGAGACTCACGAAACCATTTAGCACGTTTTTGCAGAGTTGTCAAATACTCTGCACACCATCGTTTCCAAAAATGTTGCAGAAGTTGTTGAACTAAAGACCAACGTTTAAGTCTGGACGACTTAACATCACTCAAGTCAGATTCAGGAATGGAAAGCAAAGGTGCTCCAATCAAAAAGTGACCTGGAGTCAATGCACTAAGGTCGTTTGGATCACTAGACATCGCGCATAGAGGACGTGAGTTCATACATGCTTCCACTTGTGTAAGCACTGTCAAAAATTCCTCATATGTTAGGAATGTGGATCCCAACACTCGTTTAAGATGAAATTTCATGGATTTCACATTAGATTCCCACAAACCACCGAAATGAGGGGATGTCGGAGGATTAAACAACCAAGTTATGCCTTCTGATGTAATGAAATTAGATACATCATTGCTTTTCTCGATGCAAGCTACACTTTTATAGATCTCCTTCAGCTCCTTACTAGCACCTTTGAAGTTAGTTGCACAGTCGCTCAAAATTTCAGACGGTTTGCCACGTCGGGCGATAAATCTTTTTAGAGCTGCCAAAAACGTTGTAGTAGATAGGTCACTGACTAACTCCAAGTGTACAGCTTTTGTAGAGAAGCACACAAAAATGGATACGTAGCACTTGAAAGTTTTTGCTCTTCTCCCAACTGGGGACTTAATTGTATATGGACCAGCATAATCAATACCGGTAACTGTAAATGGTCTTGAAGGTTGAACTCTGGGCGAGGGTAAATCACCCATTAACTGGCTCACAGTCTTGCCTCGATTTCTAATACAAGGAATACATCTATGAATTATTTTTCTCACAACATTTCTTACCGATAGGATCCAAAATTGCATTCGTACAATACTTATCAATAACTCTTGGCTAGCATGCAAATAAGTAACATGGTAATGAGTTATGATGAGATTCGTGATGTGACCTTCTTTTGGAAGCAAAATAGGATGTTTGCTATTTTCAGGAATGTTTGCATTTTTCAATCGACCGCCTACACGAATGATGCCTTCCTCATCAAGGAAGGGTGTTAATTGTATTATTCGACTACACACACTTTTTAATTCTTTCGATGTTTTTAAGCAAGAGAGTTCTTGAGGAAAATAAGATTCTTGTACACTTTTTACTATTATTTTGGTAGCTAACCTAAGCTCATCAGTTGTCAGCAAACCTCTCAAACGATTTTCAGCGGAGTTTCGACAGTTATAAATGAATCTATGACACAAAGCAATTATACGACGAAGTTTTGTCCAAGACGAATACCGTTTAAAAATATCATTTTCCTTTACTGTACAATACATTGAAATGCACTTCTTTCTTTCTTCTCTAAGAACTTTTTCATAATCTACATCAGCACAAAGATGTTCACTTTCAGGACAAGTTTCAAAATCACGCGAATATAACCAAGTAGGTCCTAAACGCCAGCGCTCATAATTCAAAAGTTCGGCTGGTAACATACCTCTTGTACCTGAATCAGCTGGATTGAGCTTTCCATTGATATGGTTCCACTTTAAATCAGGAATTGTGTTCTGTATTTTGGCAACACGATTCGCGACAAAAGGAACCCAACGGTATGGTTCGGAAGAAATCCAAGACAGTACAACAGTCGAATCTGTCCAGGCAAATACATTACGTATAGGAAACTCTAAATGCTCTAACACAGATTTAAGTAAATCCACTAACAAAACTGCAGCGCATAACTCTAATCGAGGTAATGTTTGCACCTTCAGAGGAGCAACTCTCGTTTTTGATGTTAAGAGTGAGATTTTGATGTCCAACTTTCGCGATACTGTACGTAGATATATAGCAGCACAGTAGCCTTTCTCAGAGGCATCACAAAAAGCACAAATATCAATGTGATTTATGTCATGAGTTAGTACAAATCTCGGTATTTTTAACTGCTGAATAAGATGTAAATCCTTCCGAAAACTCTTCCATTTGTTAGCTATCTCATCACTAACAGGCTCATCCCAAGATAAATGGAGTTTCCACAGGTCTTGTATCAAGATTTTGACGTACATAATGCAAGGAGCAAGCCAACCCAATGGATCAAATATTTTCGCTAAATCAGAAAGGATATCTCTTTTAGTATATTTAAGCTTTTCTCCAGAAATGGTCACGGAAAAGTTAAAGTAATCCTCACGGGGGTTCCAATTAATTCCTAAAATTTTGATTGAGCTATCATCTTGAATTTTCGTAGACTCAGAATCATTCCTCAGTTCTTTTGGTATATTCTCTAGTACTGACACGTCATTTGAGGACCATTTACGTAGAAGAAATCCTCCACGTTCGAGCATTTGCAAGAGTTGATTTACAAGGATTTTGCACTCTTCTGTATCTTTTGCACCTGCCAAACAATCATCTACAAAAAAATTTTGAAGTACAGCCTTCCCAGCTAAAGGAAAGTTATCCTGTTCATCGTAGGCAAGTTGATATAAACAGCGAGTAGCCAAATAGGGAGCGGAGGCAGTGCCATATGTGACAGTACTAAGACGAAATTCTTCTATAGGTTCATTTATACTGTTCCTCCAAAATATTCTTTGGAAATCCCTATCCTCTTCATTTACAAAAATCTGCCTAAACATTTTCATGATATCAGCTGTAACAACTACAGGGTAACACCTGAATTTAATCAACACTGGAAACAGTTCTTGTTGTATTCGGGGACCTTTCATCAATATGTCATTAAGAGATATTCCAGATGAAGATTTGCAAGTAGCATTGAAAACCACACGTATTTTACTCGTAGAACTAGACTCCTTAATTACTGCATGATGTGGCATGTAGTACGCCTGTTTCGGGGACTCTGTACCACAAACTGGTTCCATGTGCCCGAGGTCCAAGTATTCTTTCATAAATTGCTTATACATCTCATATGTATCAGGAGATCTTAAGAGCTTTTGCTCTAACGATTTAAATCTTTGTAAAGCAAGATCCTTAGAGTTACCCAGCTTTGAAGAGCTGTCCTTAAATGGAAGTTTCACGACATAACGACCATTTTGATCACGGAAGTGTGTTGTTTTAAAGAATTCCTCACATTCTTTATCTTCACTAGAGATATGTTTCACTTCAGGAACGGAATCTAAAGACCAAAACTTTTCAACTAATTCATTTGTACTCAACTTAAGATTATTCACGGCGTAAGTGGTAGTGATACTTGAATTATCAGTAAAAGTGTTTCCGGATATGATCCAACCTAACTGAGAACAAATAGCAAAGGGCACTGATTGTCCTCGCTTTATAATGTCTCCCTTAAGCATAGTAAAAAATACATTTACACCTAACAAAATGTCAATGGGTTTTGTTTCATAAAACATGGGATCAGCTAAGACTAGATCTTCAAAATGATCCGCGATTTTAGAAGGAAGAGACACATTAGGCACATCGGAAGTTATCTTTGGAATCACATATGCATAAGTACGAAATTTAGAGTTTGACTCAAAATGAGATGTAAAGTTCAGTTCCACCTGTCCATTGGTTACAGTGTTGAATGAACCTAGACACGACACTTCTATTTTCGATTTACATCTACTTAACTTGAGCTTTTTGGCACACTCTTCACTTATGAAATTGGCTTCACTGCCACAATCCAATAAAGCTCTACAAGGTATAGCTTTACCAGAGGAATCACTTACTTTAATGACAGCAGTGCATAGCAAAACACGCTTTCCGCTACACTTAGGATCACTAAACTGTCCTGTACACGTAGTAGCATGAGTAACTACCTCTTTATTCCTTGGTAAGAATACTTCCGCACTGGGTGATAGTGCTGTATTTAATTTCGGTTTCTCATTTTCACCAATTTTGGAATTTCGTTCATAATGAAGAATAGTGTGATGGGGCAACTTACACGTCATACATTTATGTAAACTACGACAATTCTTCACTAAATGAGGCTCAGAAGATAAACAATTAAAACAAAGTTTGTGTTTCTTTACAAATTCGATTCTTTTTTGGACACTTAAATTCAAAAATCTACCACATCGGTAAAGAGAATGATCTTCCTTGCATAGCATACAACTGCTTTTACTCGACACTAAGGAAGTCACTTTGGAATTAGAATACATCTTATAATCCTTGGACTGATTTCTACTATTCTGTAGGGTTCTAGAATGGTCTTTTAGAAATTCAAGCAAATTATCCAAAGTACCTAATTCATCTTTTTTCAAAGTTCGTTCCCACCAAAATTTTATATTTTTATCTAATTTCTCAGTTATCAGATAAACAAAAAGAACATCAGAAAGATCAGAAACTTCTAACTTAAGTGTTCTTAAGGAACGTACACATTCATTCACTACATCAACACAATGTAAAATAGCTTGTGCAGAATCAGAAACTTTAGGCAAATTAAACATTTTTCGTATTAATGCATTAGTTAATTCTCTTTTATTAGAATAACGTTCCTTTAAAAGTTGCAAAGCGATATCATAATTAGAATCTGAAATTGGGATAGAATCAATAATAGACAGAGCCTTTTTTTTACAAGAAGCCTTTAAATATTGCAACTTTTGACATTTAGAAATATTTGGATTATTATCTACACTTGCTTTAAAAAGATCATGAAAACTAATCCACTCTTCTATATTTTCACCTGTAAAGGAAGAAAGTTCTAATTTTGGCAATTGAACTTCAGACGAATTTACATTTGCTACACTATTTGTTTCGTTTTTATAATCACTGGAAAATTTCTGTAGCTTTTTGTTTATAGCAATCCATAAATCATCTAACGTTTCTTGTATCGTTTGTTGTTCTGTTATGAATGTATCACAATCTTTTTCAGAACACAACAAAAATATTTCCTCAAAGATAGAACGTAGTTCACGGATAAAATCATTTAGTTTCGTTTCGAACAGCTTTACTTCTAAAATTTCTGCGTGTTCTAAATTTGAATTTACTTTGCCTTTAAACGTAGTTATATTGCTTTTTAGAACTTTCTTTTTAGTTAAAAGAGGCTTTAATTCAGCCATTATGAATAACAATAAGTAGTAACAACTTTTAGCAAAATAAAAATAAATGGAACGTACTCACCGCAAAGTTGCAGCTTTATCTCTAAACCACATAAGTATACACGCTAATCAACTTTGCCATTTCACTTTGCCAATTCACTACACGAATTTATTTCACTTATTCCAAAATCGAAATAGTAACACTCCGGCCGTACTGGACCAGAATAGTTTGTTTTGTTTTCACTTGAAGACGAGAAAATGGACTGTATACACTAGCAATAAATACACACTTTAATATATTAACACTTTTAATATGAAGTAAGCCATCCACATGACGACTGCGCACTTGCATATTTTTCACTTAAGAATACGCAATAGCATATTTCTTACACTATTAATCACCATAAGAGGATCACGTTTCGAATACACACTCTATAAAAAAAGCAAAAAAAATTCTCGTTACCATGACGACCATATGACATCACACGGCGGTAACGCCATCTGTTGCAGTCTCGATACACTAAAAATTCTTGAGGTATAAAAAAAAGTAAACACCTTTATTTATTAAATATCATGTTCTTCTCACTTAAACCATAAAATTCAGTTCAACAGCAATATCGCAAAATAGTTTTAAAATGAGTATATCTTTAGAATTTCTGATACATGTGCTTTAGATAAAAAGGGTTCCCCACCCCCTACAAAATATAAAATAGATAATAAAATAAATTCCAAATTCGGGCTTCCAGATGCGCGTATTTGGGTGGAAACGTATGTTATTGAAAATTAGATGGCTCTAGGTACTGTTGTTTTATCACATTTCGAAAAATATACATACATTTTTGTAGATTCTTTGTTATTTAATTTCTTTAAATATAATACAGGGATAAATATAATGCAATATTTTGTGGCATCAGTTTGAAAAGTGATTCAGACTTTTATTGTTCCAACGCAAAATCGCAAAACAAAAACAATAGTTCAGGGGCAAAGCCTCTTCAGACTAAAAAAAAGTATCTCTATTAAAACGTTTTTCTTTCATCGATTTTTGTATATTTGAAACAAACCCTACTATTTTTCATATGTGCAATATTTCCAAATAAATAAATTATTTATAAGAAAATATTTGTTTTTATGTCTTTACTGTATATTTAATATCTGGGTTTATGAAAAAATCTCAATTATGAAAAGAGGCTATGAATAAAAAAAGTTTAATAAGGGCTGTTTTAGGCAATAATTTTGGTTGCAAACTCTAAATTGATTTCGAAATAATTTTATGGCTCACTGCATAATCATTAAGTATTTATCAGTCTGATACATCCTTTTTGGAATGAGTTTCATTACTATTCATATGAAATCTACCAGATGCGCAAGGTTTTCTCATGGTGGTTTTTGAATTATTTCATTATTATTTCAATTCTGAAAGCAACAGACTTCTGCTGAACTTCCAATGTTCTTTCCCCTATGCACGAGCTGAAACTATGGTTTTACATGCTGAGACTGTGATTTTAGATAACAAACTACATACTTCTTAAAAACTTTTCTGTGATAGTGGCATATTAAGTGATAATTGTAGAAATTTGTAAATAACAGTGTTTCATAAGATTCAAAATCTGTAAATGATAGTAGCATAAAAAGAAAGGAAATTCATAAGCCTTTCGGAAAGAAGTAGCTGGTAGATATATGCAAGAAGTTTCTGTAATTACAAAGTTGTAGCAAGTTCATTCTACATTTAAAAATGAACTTCCATGAAACATGCAGACTATGATATAGGTTTTTCTAATATGTATTATGCAAAACATAAGGCATGTTTAAGCAACTTTTTTTTTCATAAATGTAAATGTTCTTAAATGATTTTAATATTAATTATGGAAACTATAAGCTTTTCTAAGAATTGAAAATATTGAACATCACAACAGACTTTCTTTGAACTGCAAACAGAATGCATGATTTCAGTAATTTTACCCACATGTATATAAATGTGGTAGCAGTTAATAAGGTTTAATTCAATTTGATAATTTTCAGAAAAAATCAAAACTTCCCTAATAAAAGCAGAATTTCTTTGTTAGAATATTTATCATTTTTATTTGATAAATTAAATATTAAGTTTTACTACAGTAAAATGTTTTAGTAGTTTAATGGCTTCACTTTTTTATATAAAATATTTAGATTTTTGATATTTTAAGCTTGATATACAGAGAAATCAACATAACAATATGTAGAAATAAAATTTTTAAATCCCCATTTTATAAGACTATTAATAACATTAAGCAATTATATATGCATTTACTTTATTATTATTATCATACATGAACACTAGTTGTGTTTCTAACTATGGGTACGTAAACATTTTCTTAGAAGCCCCATAAATTTTACTGCCAGGAACTCCTGGTTAATTTAATAATTCCCACAAGATAATGCCAAGTGCAAATGATAAGTCATTATAAATATAGCTATTATTTTTTCATCCACAAGCATTATAAATGATCAAGCTAAAATTGTATTGCTTGAAGTATATCCTTTAGGGGGCCTGTAGTTCCAAGCTATGTTAAACTGTAGATAGTATTCTGCAGTTAAAAGAGCCAGAAATCACTCCCCCCTTTTTTATATATATATCAAAGCATAATATAATTAGAAAAAATATTTTGAAAATTTTTCAGTTGAAAATTCTTGTTTTAGTCATTCGATTTCTGAATTTTCATCTTTGAGTACTGTATTTACTTGTGCATTTCATTCCCTCAAGTATTCCTCCCAGTATATTAATTTAATATTGCTGTCCCTCTAATATCCCCCCCAACAGCTTTCATAGGATATGAGTGAACTTCCTGTTTCAATTTAGGAAATAAAATTCGTGTATAAAGAAATGCCTTTAGAGCAATATTTAGGTTTCTTCATATTTGACTCAAACTAAGCAATATTTATTAGGCTGTTGGCACCTTTATGTTGATGCATAGTTATGCATATCAAGTTATATTTTTATTCTGCTAATTCATTAAATAAAGAATAAAATGACATTTCTGCACAACTGCACGTCATTCTCTTTGCACAACATTACCAGCCCGTTTCTGTTGGGTGCAATGAGTGCAGTGTATTTTGCGAAGCAGTATTTGAAGCCCACAATCAGAGCATACATGTAATATTTTGCATAGTTGTGATAAATGGTCATTAGGTAAGTGAAAAGAATAATATTGAAGAAAATTATAAAGTTACCCTTTGTATAATAATAGGTATTAATTCTTCTATTGATATATCTTTTATAATCTGCTGTATTCTTCCTCTTAGAAATAATATAGATTACATAACTGTTTTAGCAAATTTTCAAGCCATAAAATTAACAACAGGAGGCAAAGATATATAAGCAAATGTAATATTAACATGGTTGCCACGCTAGCTGGAAAACTGGAAAAAGTCAGGGAATTCCAAAATTGAGTGAAAAAGTTAGGAAATTTAAATATTTTAGTCAAAATCTGGAAAAGTCAGGAAATTCCATACAGCGACCCCCCCCCCAAAGCGAGTTTTCCACCGATGTTGGAAGCGATCTTGGGGTGCGTGAGCGTCACTCGGGCAGCTGACACAGAGCCAATTTTCGCAGCTCCAATCAGATTGTCTTATAGAAAGGCAAAGCAAGTTTCCAATAGCTTTGGTTTCCAGTAACTTTTATTTCAGTAAAAACAGATCATTCAAAATTCTGGATAAGCAAATAAAGAGAAGTTGCTTACCTTTATGATCCTCGTTCTTCGACTCTGGTCTGCCGCTTAGCGAGACTATATTCTACTAACTCTAATATGTGAAAACACTGTATTAAAATCAAATGTCATCCACTACAAATTTAAAAAAAATGTATTTGAACTTGAGTGGATGAATAAGAAGTATTTTATTAACGCTTGAAAATTTGAACAAGGCATAGGGAGAGTGTAAGCTAATATAGGAATTTAAAAAATAGTAATCAGTCATCTAGGCTAACCATTTAATATAACTAAATTCGCCAAGATATCGTTGATTATTGTAATTCAGTTTTTAATTATTTTAATATTATTCATATCATTTAATGTTGCTTCTTCCCTTTAAATTTATTTATTATTAGTAAATTATACTTTCAAATTTCAAGAAATTTTCTCTGGCATAATCCTGAAATTAATTCTAGCTGTATGATCACATACTATGACGAAATTTAATGCAGATAAGTTTTGCCTATGTATGCCGCTAAATAAATATAAAATACCTGAATTTATTTAAAAATATCATTAAATAGATTTTTTTTTTCTGTTTAGCTGCAAAATGTTTGCAAAAAAAGACATTTTTAAATCCACATTGGGCAGATTCTAATCTCAATCTTCAGTGGAAAAAATAACCCCTGTTATAGTGATAATAGTAATGCTTTGGGGATTATGTATTATATATTTAAGTCATATGTAATTGGCAAATTTTTGTGTTTTCAAGTGGTACTATAATTAATTTACCTCTTAGCACAGCCAAAGTGCATTATGTATATAGACTGGAATTTTCTTAAAACACAGCTGGAAAACCTAGAAAAGTCAGGGAATTTCATTCTCCTGTTTGAGTGGCAACCCTGTATTAAGAGTTTTTTTAAAAAAATTCACATAACTTCTAAGCTGTCTTGAAAGTTTTTTTTTTTCTTTTGCCATACACTAGGATTTTAAAGTTTAAATGCATTGATTTTTTATTATTGTTTTATTAGCTTTCAGTTAATTGCTGATCTCTGTCTACCTTTGTATATATTTGCTCTCCTTTGAAGATAAATAAATAAGTTATTTTAAATATCAGTGATTTCTGAAATTGATTAATTAGTTTTTAATTTTCAAGATGTTTATGCGTCTTAGTAATATTTATACTATAATTTTTCTTTCGTTAGCCAAGGACAAGTGATTCTTCCCACAAATCAGACTCTCTTGGGGCCAGTACTTGGAGTAAACGAAAGAGATGCTGTGTGTATAAATATTCCAGAATTTCAAAGTTCAAGAAGGTCATCTGTTCCCCCAGAATGAACTGCGTCAGTTTCTGATCAGGATATGAATTTTAATTCCATGATGACTATTCATCAGTTAATTGGAGATGTGGAACAATTACTGTGAAGTTCCTCTCCCTAGCCAGGGTTCGTACGGTCCTTAAGAGTCCTTAAAAGTCCTTAGGTTTTTTAGAATCGATTTTTAGTCCTTAAAAGTCCTTAATTTCGTCCAAAATCAGTAGAAGGTCCTTAATTTTAATCATCTAAAATTTCGGTCAATTTTTACGATTGCCATTTCAAGTACAAATTAGCATTTTCAAGGAATATTTTTGGTGATTCACTGACAAATATGGTTATTATTTGAATTTGTTCCTATTTCTAATATAAACGGTGCGATACTCGAGTTTCTAGGCAAGCAATGAAACATAGACATTTCGAAATTGATCCTTTTTTCTAATGAAAAGCTCTTAAACAACTTTTCCTTTTTGGGGATGCGAATTCTTTTATTAAACGGTTCTAAATTTGGCTACTTATCAATATCTTGGCGATTTTAAGATCAGTTTCAATACAAAATTTTAATTCGGAGATCTGTCAAGTTTTCAATACAACAGAATATTGTAACGTTAATACATTTCGTTAAAATAATGGTAATATATCGAAATTAGATTTAAGAACTAACATTGAAATAAAACATTTTTATTTTTCCCTGTTAAATTATAAAGTGATATTTCATTTTGGCAACTTATTGTTACAATATTTTGAATCCGAAAATAAACAAGCTAATAAATGCTAAAAAGCATAATTTACAAAACAGTTCTTGGCAAAAGCAAAATAGCTGTGTAATTATTTTCAAATGTCTTCTTTTTTATTTTTTCATGGTAAGTTTTTCCCCATGCAATTGTCTCAGAATATTCAGAACTTTCAGAATGTGCATCCGTTTTCTCTATGAAATTCATTTAATTTTTTTTTTCAAATACTTCTGACTTTTTCCTGGTAGTCTTTCTTTCGGATTTTACACATTGCACCTTGGAAAGTTTAAGAAGGATTTGAATGCAAGATTTATAGATCTAGGATTCTAGAAGATTCCAGAAAAATGTGACCAAATGAAAAATGTTTTCATAGTATTAACTTGTAATGGATGTATTTTACAGAATGTCTGTGATGAATTGCTTACTCTGTGGAGAATTTTTGGGAGAACAATGAAAACCTAATATTTGAATGCTTTATTTCTGATCCTAGAAATTTTTTTCTTAACATGATTATTCCCCGACCCCCTTGTGTTCTTTTTCCTAAGCAGAAGCATGGAAAATATCAATAATGCTTCTAATGTTGGCACATGGACACGTACCTACAGGAAGGAATTTTCTTTTAAAAAAGAATTGAAAACTAACAGCTTAAAAGATTATCATATGTATCTTATATATCTCAATGAATGACACGCAGGGTTGGCGTTAGGCATTTTTGTACTTGATGCAGTCTCTGTGGGTCCTAAATTCTGTTCCCAGTGCCTGTCCTGAATTCTAAAAGCTTTGCTATTTCTATATTTTATTGCTCTGTGCATCACTAAAATTCTAAACATTCTATCACACCGGCTTTGATCATATATCATTTCATATTTGCTTCTCAGTGTTCATATTATCTCTACATATAATAAAACAAAGAGTCTGTGTGTGTGTGTGTCTTTTGTTCGTGTTGCGAGTAAGCTAATAGACCCAGGGCCACGAAATTTGGTACATAGGTGTATCTACACAAGAGCCAGTGCACCTCGAAGCGATTTTTTCGAAATTCGAATTAGAATTTTTTTTATTTTATGTTTTGTGACCAAATCGCGTCATTTTGAGACATAATGGGCTACAGGAAAGCGAGATTTCACTCTATACATTTCATTTTTACATCGTCGTGAAGCGTAGACACTTAGCTATTTTACAAACTTAAAATAAATTTCGTATTTCAATAAATCGA
>KK117508.1:171993-189683 GCA_000611955.2 Stegodyphus mimosarum
ATTTTTATTTTTTTTTTGTAAGAAAGATATAAATTTTGTTTCGTATAATTTTCATTTTTATTTCTTTTATATATATTACGAATAAAGTTTTTAGTATCATTTTTAGTCCAAAGGGGCTCTGCCCTGAGGATATTGTCTTTGTTTTGCAATTATGCGTCGAATCACTCTGAATGCCCGCTTAGCTTTTCAAATTGTTGCCACCAAATATTATCGCCCTGTATTATATTTGAAGAAATTAAATAATGAAGAATCTGCGTAAATGTATGTATGTTTCTTGCATTCTGATGAAACTACGGTACCTAGAGCCATCAAATTTTGAATGACGTAATCCTACTGCGAATACGGGCCTCTGGAAGCCCAAATTTGAAATTTGGAATTTGGTTTATTATCGATTTCATATTTTGTAAAACTTAAACAAGTTTTTTTATTAACAAACTCAAAGATTTCAAAGCGGGCAATGGCAGCGTTGTATAGAAAAACATCTTTATGCCCAGCGCGTTAGACTGTGTACCAGAAATTCTAAAGATATGCTCAATTAAAAATTTTTTTTGCGATATTGCTCTTGAAGTGAATTTTATGGCTCAAGTGCGAAGAACATAATATTTAATAAATAAAGGTAACACACAAATTGTTAAAAATACGCCCATTTGAACGTAATTTAAAGTCTGAAACTTTTCAGATTTTATTTTTAGTCCAAAGGGACTTTGTCCATGAAGGACTATTGTTTTCGTTTTGGCATTTTGCATTGATTCACTATAAATGTCCGATTCACTTTCATATTGTTGCCACCAAACATTATCACCCAATATTAGGAATTAAGTAATGAGGAATCTGCATAAATGTATATATGTTTCTCGCATTGTGCTAAAACAAAGGTACTTAGAGCCATCCAATTTTGAATAACGTATGTTTCCACCCGAATATGGGCATCTGAAAGTCTAAATTTGGATTTTGGAATTTGTTTTATTATCTATTCCATATTTTGTAAGACTTTTTAATTAACAAATTCAACGATTTAAAAGCGAGCAATAGCAACACTATAGGGAGAAAATAACTTTTTATCTCCAGCGCGCGGAAGTGTATCGGAAATTCTAAAGATACGCTCATTTTAAAATTATTTTGTGATATTGCTCTTGAAATCAATTTTATGGCTTAAGTGCGAAGAACATGGTATTTAATAAATAAAGGTAACACACAAATGTTAAATAAACACCCCTTTGGACGTAATTAAAATCTGAAACCTTTCAGATTTTCTTTTTTAAATTTAACGTTTCTCTTGGATACTGGACGTTTGTCTAGAGAAGGCAGCAGGAAGTTGGTTAATTTATTTATTAAGATAATTAATATTTGTATTAAGGGATATTGCTTATTTCATTGTATGCTTTTTATATGTTATGCATTTTTAACTGAATTTTTTTTCCGTTGTTGTTTGTTTCTTTTTCGATAAAATCGTTCTGCAGAGTAAATTCTGTGCAGTTTTCAAATTTAATGTTTGGTGTTCTCTTTAGGTATTTTTCCGGTACACGAAGCCAGACGAAGGAAGGAAATTGATATAAATTAGGCATAATGTCTGGGAAGACTTCAAATTAAAAAGACGCATAAATATTTTGTTGAGCATTGTTGCTTGCAAAACATAAACGTGTTGTAGCTTTTAATGTATTATTATCCTGATGTCGTTTAAGAATCAATGTCATAAATTACATGTATTTTAATCTGTGAAATGTTGTTAGACTGTGATTTTCATCAAATATTTTTAAAAAATAAATAAAATTTAATAGTAATTACCTAATTCAATTATTGGTAACTAATTGCTCACCTTTAAAAGTTATCTCTACATCGAGCCTTTCATTTATCCTTGCCATGGTCACAAGATACAACACAAAAATGTAAAAATTACTATAAAACATATTCCTTACAGCTAGTAAGACATAAAATAATACAAAACAACTTATCACCTATGATGCTTTAGTGACTTATTGGAACCTTAAAGTATGTTAACTGTATTACAACTCCCGAAACTCTGCACTACACGCTAACTACACAAGCTACGACACTAACTGCGTCAGACAGACAGAGCATAATAACTTTCAAAAACCCTGCCAATATGAGGCATTCAGGTCTGTTCTGATCGGCAAGTCGTTGTCTAGGCGAGCAACAGCAGTGACAACAGCCAGTCTTCTGTTATGGATTTTACTTCTCATTTTAACCTATGCCGTTTGGTATAAAATCGGCCTGCTATTTACAAAATCCCTAGACTAAGTAAGTACTTAATGAAATGAGACATAAAAGAAAAAAATCAGCATAAAGCTAACCACTAGTAAAACGGAAATAAAATGTCAGTAATCTTCTTGAAAATATGTGCAACTATTATAGGTGTAAAATGTTTAATACTTATTTGACAAATTTTACAAAAATGATTTTATTCTTGAATTTATTTTATAATTAGTCTTAACAACAGCATCCTACTTACAGATCTATTCTTTATTAAGTTGGTATAACGAAAGTGAAGTTCAGGCATAGACTTTAACTGAATTTATGTAGTTCCGATTTGCTGATAGGTCCTGAATTTTTTTCTTTAATGGTCCTTAAAAGTCCTTAATAGTACTTAATTTTCATGTGCAGAAATGTGTGCGAAAGACGATTAAGGGAAGTGACGTAGCTACCCCGGAAAAACCGGTCGAGGCAGGCTGGTGGGGTGAAGACGGGAGTTGTAGTTATTTTTATGGGGCGTGAACCGGCAACCATGCCGTGTAAAAGGATATGACTTAAACATGTTTTTTTTTTTCTTCGCACGCTATATATATATTGTATATAGTTTATTTTAATGGATAACAGTGTATTTGTTTTGCAGTGTAGCAGTGATTGTTATGTGTAATAAATTAGTGGGTAAAATATCAAACGGATAAAGATTATTTCCTATTGTGGCACCAGACGAACCCGCCTCGTGTTCGAATGAGCGTGACAAAGTGGCACAGTCGACAGGATGGTGTGGAAAAGGAAATCACCAAAAATACGAAGGAAATAAGGTTGTAAAAAGTGGTTTAAATGAATGTGATTAAAATGAATGTGATAATTCACGAAAGGAGAGAAGATGACAAAGATGGTCATGAAAGCAGAAAGTGGCATGCCTAAGCCCACACGTGCAAATAAGTGAAAGGGTTAATGAAATCTCGTCGTGTGAAAAGTGATTAGCCAGTGTGTGATAAAAGTGATCATCAGTATTACAGTGGTGATATTATTGTGTCTGTGCAGTGTGATGATTAAATTGTACAGTGTGAAGTACAATTCGACATTTTCTAATATCGGGATCAAAGGTAAGTCCCTCGTAATTTCTTGGGAAGCACAATATATGAATGAAGAGAGCTCTCTCCCTATAATTACTATAGTAACTGAGAAAATTAAAATTGTGTTAATGTCGGTTAATAACATGATTAGAATATGACAGGCGTTAAAGCCAGTAGGCACATAGAATGTACATTTTATAGGCAAATAAGGAATAATGATTATTTTTGTTGTTAAGGAGATAATGTACGCTAAATGAATGTTAATATAGTTCAAAAATATATCAGCGGGAATTTTGAAACATTTAATTGTGTGCTTATGTTACTAATTAAAGTAGAAATGATTATCTATTTTTTGTTGTTGCCTTGTTTTGACAAAATATTTTAATAATTGAAGTTAATAGATTGATTAAAAATTAATTAGTTTAATGATTTGAGAACAGTAAATGTTTGTGTCATTGCCAAAATATGTAAAGCCTTACCGCGTAATGCCAAAGTATGCAGAAATAATTTATTTGATACTAATTCAAAAGCTAATATAATTTTTGGTATTTATTTGTTTAACAATATATGGTGAAATATATGTTAATGGTGTAATATGAGAAAGGTATTATTCATAATTGTGTTTATAATGATAATATTTGCTAAGTGAATAATGGTAGTATTCAGTAGTAATGTAATATGTATGTTTGCCTGTAAAATCAAGTGTTATTCAGGTGTTGTATGGGTAAAGCTGTAAAACGAAATAACAGATATTAATATGGGTCCTAAAAGAAGAAATAGGGTGTCAGAAGAATCTGATGAAATTATAAAGAACATGCAGGCTCAAATTAAGTTAAAGTGTAAGTTAGAAAAGTGTAAGTTAGGGGCAGATGCGGCTAAAGATCGATTAAAAGAAATGGAGTTTAGTGAAAGACAATTAGAGAGAGAACACGAGATAAAAATTAAAGAACTAGAAATTCAGAGTAGGAAAATAGATAAAAGAGAAAGTAAATCGGGAGAGGATGAAGGGGTTTCAGATGCTGAGAGCAAGGGAAATGATTTCTTGAAACATTTAAAAATAATGAAAGGAGTTATGATTGACCCGCCATCTAAAGCTGAGGAATGGCCGTTCTTTTTCCATCATGCGGAAATGATGTTTAATCTCTATAAAATTCCCGAAGAACATAAGGGAAAAATTATTCTGCAGAGCTTAAAAACCAAAGTGAAAAGTTTGATCTCAACTCTGGGAAAAAGGGATTTAGATAACTATATGAAAATTAAAGACACAGTATTAAAAGAATTCCAGATTACCCCACTACAACATAAAAGGAATTTAGAAAAATGTGTAAAAAGGTATGAGGAAATGTACACTCAGCACATAGCGAGGGTTGAGGCAGCACTTGATTTCTACTTAGAATCCAGAAAAGTTAAGACTTTTGATAAATTAAGAGAACTGTTGATCGTTGATCAAGTAAAAGATCAATTACCCGCAAATGTTAAGGCGCATACACTGTTAAAAGAGGTAGAAAACTGGTTATCTCTGTCCGAGCTTGCAAATGATTTGGATAATTACGTTGCAGCAATGCCTAGAAATTACAATACGAGTGCTCAGGAAGTAAATAAAATGGGACAAAATCAGGAACTGCTAAGACAAGGGGAAAAATTAGTACAACCAAATAAGAGTAAGGGGAATTTCAGTTCTGATTACAGGGTTGATAAAGAGAAGTACAGAGGGATAAAAACTTCAGAACCTCAAGGAATGGGGCAGGCAAATAAGAAAGTTCTAAAATGTTTTCAGTGTCAGGGTGAAGGACACATAAAGCGGTTTTGTCCAGCGTTAAACCTGATAGCGAAACCCAAGAGAGGAAGCGAAAAAGGGGATACGGATGAGGTGCAAGCAAAGGGATTAAATAAAATATGCGTAGGGTTAAAGTTAGCTAACTATGCAGAAGAAATTCCATTAACTAGGGCAAGTGGGGTATTACCTAGGATAGATCTACAGATAGGCAACGCTAGTTTCAAAGGAGTGGTTGATAGCGGAGCAGAAGTTACTGTAATCCGGAAATCTGTAGTTCCAGAGAAATATTTGGAGTCTGGAGGGAAGATATGGTTACAACCCGCCGTAGGACCCCAGGTAGAAGCCCAATTAGTTACAGTACCTATCAGTATCTGGTCAGGAGAAGAGGATATATAGCCTTATGTAAACGTTCATGCAGCAGTAGTGCATAATTTGTACGAGGAAGCGCTAGTGACACCTCGAGATTTTAGATTTCTCAGGGAACAAAGAGATATTTACTGGGGAGAAAATAAGGAAGAGAAACTAGTATTGGGAGTTGGTCAGGTATCGAGTAACTTGGAGGGAAAAGAATCGACAGATCCAGAAAAAGCCAGTCAGGAGGTCGAAGGTGAAACGGAAATAGCTCGAACTATACCGTTGGTAAGGAGCAAAGATGAAGGGGAAGTAGAATTGGGGGGCAGTAAACAAGTGTCAGCTGATAACCCACCCCTGTCGCAAACTCAACATTTTAGACAGGAGCAAGCGGAATGAGGTTCACTGAAAAGCGCGTTTACGGATGCACGTAATAACAAGAATGGGTATTGGCTAGAGTCAGGAATTTTGTACCATACAGGAACTATCAATGGGCAGCGATGTCGTCAGTTAGTTGTTCCTCAAAGCCACAGGAAAGAAATTGTGAAGTTGGCTCACGAAAGCTTACAAGGGGGGCAACTCGCAGCAAAGAAGACGGCGGAAAGGATTAAAATGTCGTTTTGGTGGGAAGGATTGTCAAAGGAGGTGCGGAAGTGGTGTGAAGCTTGCAAGGAATGCCAGCTACGAAGGAAAGTTAAAGGGAAGGATAGGGCCCCAATTACAGCAGTAGGGAGGCCAGAACTTCCATTTCAGGTGGTAAATGCGGACATTTTAGGGCCGATTGAACCCAAATCTTCAAGAGGGCACCAGTATGTGTTATGTGTTGTTGATCAACACAGCAGATGGCCAGAGGCAATTCCACTAAAGGCGGTGACAACGAAAGCTACATGTGACGCTTTCATTGACATTTTCATGCGAACAGGAGTTCCGAGAATGATCGCAATGGATAACGGAACGAACTTTAAGGCTAAACTAGCACAAGAATTTTTAAGTAAGTTAGGGGCCTCGCCAAAATTTTCTACGCCAGGTTATCCGCAGTCAAACGGGCTAGTGGAAAGGTGGATTGGAACGATGAAGTCAATGTTGCATCACGCGATAAATACTCAAGGAAGAAACTGGGATAAACAACCATATTTGTTATGGGCTTATAGGGAGACCGAATTCAATACCGGAGTCTCACCATTTTTGCTGATGTATGGTCGGATGCCAGTGGGGCCACTGGCGATACTTAAATCAAGTTGGGTAGATGAGACGGTATTACCACAAGGAGTTGGGGAATCCGTTACGGAATATTTAATTTCTCTACGAAATAGGTTACAGGAGGCGGAGAAATTCGCTAAAGAAAATTCGGAAGCTAAGCAGCAGAAATATGTTCATCATCATAATTTGAGGTCTAAGGAAATGGAATTCGAAATAGGTGATGAGGTGGTCGTACTGATACCAACGTCAACAAATAAACTTTGCTCGAAATGGACAGGACCTGGAGAAATTGTTGAGAAAAAGTCTCCACATTCGTATTTGGTAAAATTGCCGGATGAATCTGTTAGACATTTGCATCAAAATAAGTTACGGAAATACATACAACCCATAAATGCAGTAGGGATAATCTACGAAGCTGACACAGAGTTTGGAGAGGTGCAGCATGCGCCTATTCAAAGAAACCCAAAGGTAGAAAAACTTTTAGATAGGATCTTTGGTTCAGATGAATGGAAATATTTAGATAGGTCACAAAGGAATCAGTTGAGCAGATTAATCAAATCTTTCCATGTAGTGTTTGACGGGGAGATTAAATGTGCGAAGGTAGGGTCCCACAGTATCAGGTTGAATTTGGGAGTTGAAAGAAAGCAACCTCATGTTTATAAGGTACCTGAGGCGTTGAAACCACAGGTGGAAAAACAAATTGCTGATTTGCTAGAAAGAGGTTTAATTGAACCTTCCACAGCAGAGATCGCGTACCCTGTTGTGTGTGTAGCAAAAAGGGACGGAAGCGTACGTTTATGTTGTGATTACCGAGGGCTTAATGCGGAAAGTCAGATAATTCCATTTCCAATGCAAAACGCGGAAGAGCTTCGGTATAAGGCAGGGGCAGCACGTTATTTGTCTACGCTAGATATTTTTAAGGGGTATTGGGAAATTCCTATGGAGAAGGAAAGTAGACATCTGACGAGTTTGTTTCCCCGAAGGGTCAGTATCAGTGGAAAGTGATGCCGTTCGGTTTGTCAGGCGCTGCAGACCACATAGTGATTATGCTGAAAGTTTCATCGATGATATAATTGTCTATTCATCAACGTGGGAAGAACATCTTAGACATTTAAAAGCTGTACTCAGTACTTTACAGACATTAAACTTTACGGCTAATTTAGAGAAATGCTCTTTTGGCCAGTCGGAGTTAAAGTATTTAGGTCACATAGTAGGCTCGGGCAGACATGGCCCAGATCCGGAGAAATTGAAGGTCATTTGAATTTGAAGCCACCTAGAACAAAAAAGTCATTAATAAGGGTTATATAATTACTATCGAGAGTATGTTCCGAATTATGCAAAAATATCTAGGCCATTAACTGACCTTACGAGAAAATCTAAACCTAATGATATACCTTGGGGGTCTGATGCCGAGAATGCATTCAAAGAATTAAAAGATGCATTGTGCACGGCATCGTCTTTGTATATGCCGGATATACGGAAACCTTTTGAAATTAATACAGACGCCTCACTAATAGGTATTGGAGCGTGTTTACTGCAACGAGATGAGTATGAGAAAGCTAGACCGATAACGTTTGCTAGCCAAAAATTAACTAGTGCTCAGTCCAAATGGAGCACTATAGAAAGAGAAGCGTATGCAATTATTTGGGCTCTCGACAAGTTCGAAACTTGGACATACGGAAATAAAATTTTGTTGCATACAGACCGTAACCCATTAAAATACTTAACCGAAGGGATACCTCGGAATGCTAGATTACAGAGATGGGCATTAGCTCTATCTCGATTCCAAGTCACTGTATTGCATAAACCAGGAGCTAAAAACTCCGATGCAGACGCATTGTCTAGGATCCTTCACGAATGTGTCAGTGACCAATAATGTGAATGAAAAAAAAAAACTAATGTTTGGTATCTTAGAGTTTTTTTTTTTTGTGTTTGTTATTGTAACACTAGAAAAGATAATGTTCAATGCTAATATGACAAAATATATATGGATATTGTAGCGTTAATTTTTTTTTTTTGTGTATTATTGTGATTACTCTAGAAAGAGGTAATATCATTACTAATATGTCATTATTGTGTTATTATCGTATCTCTAGTAAAATAATTATTCAATACAGGAGTGTCAGAGAGTTGTATTGATATTGCAATGTTTTGTTCATATTGCTATAGGAATTTGGACATGTGCAGTTTTTATGCTTATATGTGTTGTTTTTTTGTTAGTGTCTATAACTGTACCATGACCCTTTTTTTTTGCTGTCTGGTTTTACTGTGTTTATTTGTGCTGTGCCCAAGGAAAGAGGGATTACCTGGTAAGTGCCAAAATAATGAGGGTTTCAAATTTTTCGACTAAGTCGGAAATATTTATAAACCAGAGGGGATGTGTGAAGTTCCTTTCCCTAGCGGAAGACTTTCCAGAACTCTTTTTCCGCGAGGCTGAAATATGATTAAGGCGAGGCCAACGTGATATACAAGGCCCCGGCGCGAAAAGCAGATTGGGAGGTCACGTGATCAAGCCAGGCTGACTGCCGACGGTCGCCTTCAACTTTGCACCGTTAATACTCGATCGTTTCTATGCGGCTGTTACAAGTGGCTACGTTTTTTTAAAATTACCTTTTTTTTCTCTTTAAACTAATACTTAAGCAATAATGCACTTCGCATGAGAAAATTTTAACACTTTTAACAGAATTATTCTTTGAATTAACTTTTTTTTTAACATTGTGCAATGACAGCACAGTGTATTTCTGCTATCTTTGTTTTTGCTGAAAACAAATTTTTAAAATAATTTTCTTATATATATGTACAAGTCTGCCGAATATTTGGTCAGTCTTTTTTTTTTTCCTGCCTGAAATAGATTACTGATATTATTTTGTTAAATGTTATTTCAGATACAAGAATATTTAACTACTTAAATGCAAGCTGAAAACAATAATTAAATATATATATCAAGGTATTAATACAGACACGAAAACCCAGCATGAGAAGATAATGAAACGAATTCACTATCATAAATTATTATGAATTGGTTAGAACTTGTTTCATTTTCCCTGGAGATTCAAATAAGTTAGGACCAATTACAATAATTAAATATTTACCTAACTGCTTTACCCTAATTTTCATTTATCAATTTATAGCATAATTTATGCTATCCTCCCAATTTTTCCCATGAACTGTTTTCAGTTCGTAATTTTTTTTTCTAATTTCAGAGATAATTATCATCAGTTTAAGTTAGCATTAATACATGAAATATTTAGGTCATTGGCTTCTTGATTTGATCTTCAGTTATCTGTGAGAAATGCTGAATGTAAACATTTAAGTGCACCTGATGAGAAATTATGAATTTTATTTTGAAACACATTAAAAGCACACTGATGTAGGCTATGTATATTTTTATTCCAGAAAAATATTTCATACATTACTTAAGAAGACATAGAACATCATACTTCTAAAATACTAAAATACAGAAGAAATATAATTAATTTTCTAACTTAAGAACAGCAGCAAAATAAATCCACAAAATAGTACTGAAAAAACTTTAAAAATAAATGAAGCAGCTGAAATAAAGCAAATTTACATAGAAAAATATAAATGCTTTATTAACATTACATTTACTAATGTTTAATCTCTTTTGGCTAAATTGTAATAATGTAGCCTAAATGATTAAATGTCCATGAAGGTAATATTCTGTTTGCAATATCTGCATTTGAAAATTTCATTTCACATGTGTATGCAGCGCTAAATATTCCAAGAACACCAAATCCATATTGATATTGTTTCAAAAATAATAAGTCAGGTTTTGAAGAGAAACTTTTGAAGTAAATTAATGAGAATTTCAAAACTTTGAATGTAATTAATATAATAAAAATTAAAAAAAATACATCTTGCTCTGTGTTCAAAAAGGTATGTGCCAACAAAATAACAATTGAAACTATTGTACAAGGCAGCTAAACAGTCTTCCAGGCAGAAAAACCATATATTTTTCTTCTGTTTCCTTCATCCCCTTTTGTTTAACTGTTGTTTAGTTTTAGAAGAAGTAAACTGAATCAGAAGAATATCTACCAATCTTAGTGATTACACATACATAAATACCTTTTAATTTGAATGTGGAATAAACTCACATGTGGTTTCTTAGACAAAATAAAGTGATACAGGATGGCACTTACTGCAAAGAAATTGTTATTAGAGGGGGAAAAAAATTCTAAATAGGTTATTAACTTTTTGAGCTTTTAGGAAAAAAAATTATCAATTTTTCTTTCCACATAATTAATAAGATACCAAGATAAAATCTAACTTTAAATAACTGTATACATTCAATACATTTACTGCATTATAAATCACACTTTTTTTAAGGTTGTGGTATTTGAATCCTCAGATTGCATAATGTGCAGAAAGATTTTAAATTCCTAATTTTGAAACTTTTTTTCATTATTCAAATCTTTTAAATCCTATCCTTGGATATAGTTAAACATTTTAATTCAAAACTTTGGATTGCCTAGTTTTCCTTATGCGCAGTATAGAGGAATTCATTTAAAAAGAATGCGACGACAAAATCAGTGTTATCACACATGTTGGCTCGAAGTGCAACACTGTTTCAATATAACATCCAACAAAATCTGCAGGATTGTTAAGTAATTTAGTATACTGCACATCAATAAAAATTTTTGAAATCTCTCAAATCATCCCAATAATTCTGGCCATACCATAACCTGTTACCAATAAATCTAACAGCTGACTTCCACAATATATAAATGATTTTTTTTTTCAAATACAGGGTAAATTCAAAGGTAAAAGAACAGAGAAAAAAAACTTGGGAATATTGTAATGAAATTATTTCACAAATACATATGTAACATGAAAATTTAAGCTCCAAATGTCTATGGGCATGCACAGATGTTTTAGTGCGAACCGCTTTGTGACACAACAAATGTCTACATTGTAGTTTAAATCCTGATTTCTTGCTATACTGGTGTGCATATTGACCCTATTCTGATTGTTAACCAAAATGGCATCACAAAAGATATTTAAATTTCAATATTTCCACGTACACAGCATTCTATTTTAAGTTAAAAACATCAATGAATTGCACAATCTAGGCATTGTGCACAAATCAACAAAATAAATTACAAACAATTCAAAAAATAACAATAATGACAGAAATTACATTATGTACTGAGCAGCTGCAAAAATGCTCTGAAATGCGCTTTCCTCGACAGCTATGCAAGAGGCTTGGATACCAGAATTGTCACATTCACCTTTTCCTGCTTTCTACATTTCCCCCCCCCATTCAAACCCATATTCTCACCACACTTAGGATGAAACAAAAAAGTAACAATAAAATCAGCTTTCATAAACCAGTCAATCAAGGCACATAGTGGGAGGTCAAAACTGTAAATTTAAATACAATAGAATTTCACATTACATTGGGTAAAATTCCTAGTGAAGATTAGGAAGGCCAAAAATATCAATAGATTAAAGAACTGTGATGCCGGCATCAGAGCTGAAGTAATTTATGCAGCTGGCAGCTCCAGTAAGCGGCAGAACAAAGGGTTGAAAAATTAAAAGCTGGCGACAAAAAACCATGTGCCAGCTAATTTAGTGCGATATTTGTGTCTAGCTAAAACATGTTCATCAAGCAACACATCAGAAACTATCACAAGCGATTTCACCACAAGCAGTATGCTGTACCATATACAGAAACTTTGCAGAAGAGAAAAGTCTGTATTCATTTGATCTCTTATTGCTAGATGCAACATTATTATTGAAACAAAGAACTGATGATAATGCATGATTTTGTGTTAATTAACCAGTTATTATGATTTGAACCTTTACTTACTTACTTCTTTCCGTAGCCTTCACTAGAATGCATATTAATTGTTAAGTATTTAAGCCGAGGTTTTGAATCTATTAGAGCTTCTGGCAGTCTTGCCTTGCAGTTATGTTCTATTCCATTCTGGGAAATTTTTATTCCAGTTTCAGCCATCTTACTAGCTGATGTTTAAATACGTGCCATTAATGACTTGAGCTAGTTTAAGTAATCTATTTTATTTGTAGACTCAGACTACATTACGTAAATTGAATTTAACTTAATCTGTTCATTTTAAATACCCGCACGCAAAGGAGGTTCATTTGCAAGTCTAGAAGGGTTTGAAGAACACTGAGTTAAACTTCTATAGAAGTAGTGATCCACAAAAGGTGAAGGATTTATATCTCAAATAACAGCAACTAGCAAAATGTAAAGTGAAAACTTAACCAGAATTGAAATTGTTGTCAGTTCACTGGAGAAGTGTATTCTCCTCTTGAGCACAAAAATTTCAAGATGATCAATCACTGGTCAAATAAATGACTTTCTCTTGCCTAGGATTACCAAGGAATTATTATGAAAAATAGTTTCATGTGAAAAAAAAGTGTACTAACTAAAATATACAATCATATGCATATATTACTTTTTTGTAGCATACAAAATGTCTATCTGATCAAAAACTTCAATCACACACACACAAACACAAAATGTTATGCATAACATATATCAATTAATTAATGTTATAACTAAGACTAACAAAATAAAGTTCATTAAAGAAATCATTAAAATTCAAAAGGATACAGGTGCTGGATAGCACGTGAATGCTGTAAATGGCCGTAGATATCCGTCTTCATGAGTTTTATCCAACTGGAACCAAGTTATGCACGTCACACACTGTTTTTTGTTCAACTCTTTACGAACTACAAAACCTGATATATACGTTAAAATTGGTAACACATCATCTGGAACACACTCAACTGAAAACGAATCATGTAACACATCATCGTATAAATTTACATCAACTGTCTCACGGCTTCTTTCTTCTAATGGAATCAAAGTTTTGAGTGGAACATTCAAATTTTTTGCCGACACAATAACACAACTCTTAAAACGTAACTTCCTTTCATTTTCTAAAACTTGCACAAAACTTATGTAATAATTTGATCCAGATAATTGACGATATGCTCCAAATCTCGCTTCTAAATCATCGGTTTGAAATTTTCCAAGTAATATATAAATACAAAATTATATCTGAATACAAATACAATAAAATACAAAATTATATCTGAAATTTCATTTATGGCTTGCTTTTCTTCATATTCCTTTTGATCTAATAAGCTTTGTCTTATAGCTGAATCGCCCACCAGCGGCCGAGCGGTAAAGACGCTGAACACTGGTAGTTCGGTCTGAGGTTCAAATCCCGCGAACGGGCTGGCTGCATGGGCGTTTTCGTGGTTTTCCCCATGTGTAACGTGTATACGAGCCAGTTTCCCTTAGAAAGTCCTCCACGAAGGCATCCCTCCCTTTAGGCAGATAGCCGTCGTGTGCTTTGCCATAATTGAATAACCTAACCTAACCTTATAGCTGAATCAAAATTATTTTGTTCAGCATATACTAAACGACGAGACGGTTGATTACTCAAAGACAAATATTTTGGCAAATTAGGAAAAACACATGGAGTAGCATTATCTTTCAATTTCGGAAGTTTCCTAGGATACATTTTTGATACTCCATTTACGCAAATTTCATCCACACGAATGATGTCACATTCACGAAAATGTTTTATGCACACAAATGGGTTTTTCAGTCCTGAAAAATCTGTAGGTATTTTTCTTAGCCACTCCTTTTTCTTTTCCTCATCCTTTGGAAGTGAAAACAATGTTGTACGCTCTTTTTCGGTGTCATAATTTGAGCGACACCCAGCAACACTACACTTGTTTGGCATGATGAAGTGTCTGAAAAGAAAAGTACTTTAAAAAAAAGTAAAACTGGGTTAAACTGTAAGCTTAATTTTATGGAAAGGCAGCTACATTTCTTTTTTTTTTTAATCATCAAGAAATACAAGTTCTGAAAATAAAAATGTTTACATGTCTAAGATTTTATTTTAAGAGTCAATAACTATATTCAATATTTTTTTAAATAATATTATTCAGTTAACTAACTTTAACTAAAAATAACTTTGCTTTCTTTGACATTTGAGGGGTTCTGAGAAACATCCTTTAAGTAGTTAAAGAGAAGTTTAGTTAATAGTTTATTTTTACAAGAAAATAATTGTTTAATCCCTTTTTTCTTCTTTCATATTGCCATTAAAAGAGCTCTTTTATAAAATAAAACTGTTAGTTTATGGCAATTGCTGGATTATTCACCCTAGATATGAATAAAAGCTGTCTGTTGACAATGCTTAATGAGTAAGTGTTAGTTAATATATACCTCCTGCTATATGTAGTTATAGTTTGAATTTCAAGATTTCGATAGCTTAAATAACTGAAACTGTTTTTGAATGAAAAGTACAATGAAATAAAGAAAGGTCTATGAATAAAAAGTAAAATGAAATAAAGAAAGGTCTATATGCGTTCAGCGTGAACCCATTTACTACTTACTAATTAAATAGAAAGCTTTTCGCTCACCATAACTGTTTTATTTATTAGAATTAACATGAATTAAAAATTTAAATAAAGTGTACCCAATATATAACATAAGAAACAAATTGAAAAGAATAAATTACTTACCAAAATAATGTTTGAAGATTACTCAAATTTTCTAATTCCAAGTGAACAGGAACACGTCTACAGAAGTTCAAATCAAAAATTCAGTACAATAATGCACGAAATATTTTCTTATAACAAAAACGTACACGTTATACGTTTAGTTATAGTTATATATATATATATATTAGTTATAGTTATATATATATATATTAGTTATATATTATACGTTATAGTTACGTTTAAGTTCGCTCAAATTCAAAATAAAAATGCGATTAATATAAACACAAAAACAGCACCACAAATATCAAGACACAATGCACGCACGAATATCAAGATGGAAGACTGCCAGCCTTTCTTGTTCACGTGACTTTTTCGCGCCAGGGCCTGTATATCACGTTGGCCTCGTGATTAAGGGAAGTGACGTAGCTACCCCGGAAAAACCGGTCGAGGCAGGCTGGTGGGGTGAAGACGGGACTTGCAGTTTTTTTTGGGGGGGGGGGGGGGGAACCGGCAACCATGCCGTGTAAAAGGATATGACTTAAACATGTTTTTTTTTTCTTCGCGCGCTATATATATATATTGTATATAGTTTATTTTAATGGATAACAGTGTATTTGTTTTGCAGTGTAGCAGTGATTGTTATGTGTAATAAATTAGTGGATAAAATATCAAACGGATAAAGATTATTTCCTATTGTGGTGAAGGCACCAGACGAACCCGCCTCGTGTTCGAATGAGCGCGAGGCGTGACAATTACCATATTATGAAATTCAGGGAGGTGGTGTGTGTTCAGCAGAGCAAGGGAATGAATCAGTTTTGATTCAGAAAGAATGCAAAGAAAATTTTACAATACAAGAAACATCAGGATGTTTGCTTGATCATGCAAAAGGAGAAAAGTCTTCTGAACAGTCTATGTTTGACATTGGTGGTAACAATCAGCAAGTTTCTCCCTCTGCTGCAGACAGTCTTTCAGTAGAAAATCAGTCCAGTTTGTATCTTCAAAATGTACATTCAGTCAGATTCAACTGAAGAATTTTGGGCTCAAATATCATTTGGAAAACATGAAAATGATACAGATAGTGAAAATAAGCACACTGAAAATGAAACTTTGCTGAAACAAGAAATGAAATTTGAAGATTCAAAAGAAAATTATTCCCCAAACATACAAACTGTTCAGCAAATTCAACAATCTGGAAAATCCAGTGATTTGCAGCTATCAGGGATGACTTTAACATTTTGTGCTGGTTGCTGGAATGCTTTTGAATCACAGGATCATTTCCAATCTCATATCTGTACTGGGAAATCATAGTAAGCAAAATTTTTATTCCAGAAATTCTGAAAAAGTTATTTTATGATCTGAAGGAGCTTACTTATGACCAGAATTTGAATATGGTCTTGATCAATAATACGCAGGTTTGGAATTCCTAATTTTAGTGGGCTCAGAATCATTTTATCCTCCTTTATAATCTTATTTTTCACATATAAAGCAAGTGACATAAAGTGGGTAATTGGGTGGACTCAAATTATGCCATCTAATGTACCAACATTTCTTAATCAGGTTCTTCTTATAGCCATAAAATAATCATAGAAGACTTAATATTTGATAAGGTTAGGTCAAGTTATTTGATTATGGCAAAGACACACAAGGCTATCTTTCCTAAAGTGAGGAATGGCCTTCATAGATTACTTACAAAAGGAAACTGGTTCATATTCATGTTACACATGAGGAAAATGACAAAACCTAAACATGCTCTTTTATCTGGGTTGAATTTCCGATAACCAGCAGTCTTAACCACTCTGCCATGGTGGTGTTAACACTTTGTAAAAAGTCAATGTTTGTTTCTAGTGAACTAAAATTGTAATTTTCCATAGTCCAATTATTGGTTCACTTTATTTTTATTTCTCAGCAACATAAAACTAAACTCTTTGTTAATTTACTTGCATGTTTTAATTGTTTTTATTAGTTATAAAATAATGGAGTACATATTCAACATAAAAAGCTGGTAAATTAATTTAGATCAGACATAGTCTACCTATGATGCACTAAACCCCATAGAGAAATTTTAAAAAATTGTTTATTTGATTTATAAATATATATAAACACATAACTAATGTACCATTGAATTCTGGGATACACATTTATTATACTTATTGAATGAAAGAATAAGCACCAGCAACTTCTTAGGTGCATCACCAGTTTCTGAATCAGTTTACAATCAACTTTCATGTCATAACATTTGGTGAATTTAAATTGATGTTCCAAAACAATTTTGTATATTCATGCTTATATATACATGCACATATATATGTTTCTGAAGACTTCTTTAAGATAAAAAGTATGATTATTCTTTAAAAATATGTTATATTGCACATTAAAATGGCTTTTTTTAATGATTGTAATTCTTGTATGAATTTAGCAGGAGATTTGAAAAATAGCCATGAGATAAGAAGCAATTAATGAATAAAGCTGTTTAGTAGAACAATTATCTCAAATAAGTGGGATCGTAACCACTTTGAATAACTGAAAACTTAGTTGTTAGAGACTAAATGTTAAAGCATGTAAATTATTCTTTT
>KK117508.1:190529-205407 GCA_000611955.2 Stegodyphus mimosarum
GGAAGACAATTATATGATCCATTATAAGGCCATTTAAGACCGAAAGGTAAATACTTATAAAATTCATAATTGTCATTAATTTTTTGTTGTCCTTTCTAATGTTACTAAGTTATCCCAATGATTTCTTTAAATTGATAGCTGGTTGGTCAGCAGATGTCTTAATTATAATAGAGATTCTCCTGTATTTATTTCTACATATTTAGTCTGAATATCTAAATATTCAGACTTGAGCTTCAATTCAGAAATTATCAGTTGCAAAATGTTTTCTTGGAAAGTATAATTACAAAAACTGCAAATAATATTATGATCTGAGAGGAAAACTAAATTTTTAATTAAAAATTTTGGACAATTCAGTTGCGTATTAGTACAGTAGGTGAAGAAAATGACAATAATCATTTGCAGTGGCAAAGAAAATGAAATGTGTCTGTGATAGTTTTTAGTTTTTTTATTGTAAAATTTTTATTTTATTTAGCATGGATATATGTTTATTGTTGATATGATTATCAGAAAAATTATTTTACTGTATTCTCATTATATAAGGATTCTCAGCACTATTTTTAAAGACTAAGTAGGCATACTGAATTGTTTATGTATGCAGCATATTACTTCAAAAAGTTTTTCATTTCTGTGTTGATGTCAGTGTTTGTTAATTTTGTGAAATACACTGGTTGTCATTAATTAAGAAAAAATCACGATTTCTGAAAAAATTACATGTAGAATTTTATGAAACTTACCTGCAATATACAACACATAGTAAGGTATCAAATAACATAAAAAGAAGTTACCAGACAATTATGGTAGTATAGAAATTAGCACATGTATAAAATGAACAAATCGAAGGTGTCAGTTTTCTATAGGAAAAGTACCTTCAATATGGAATGTGATCGCCTCTAAAAGCAATACAACACATACAGCAATGTATGATGCTTTCAATTATGCAGTCTATCAGTTCCATAGGAAGTGAGAGCCATTGCTCTTGCAAAGCAACAACGGTCTGAGGGGTTGGATTGAGAGCAGCTAGACGTCTCCCTAAAGCATCCCAAACGTGCTCGATAGGATTCAAGTCCAGGAATCGAGCTGGCCTTTCCATGTGCATAACTGTTTCCTGTTGAAGATAATCATCTACGATGTGAGTTCTGTGTGGTCTTGCGTTGTCGTCCTGTAACAGGAAAGCATCACCTATTGCCCCAGCATATGGGCACACATAAGCATCAAGGATGTAATCTCTATAAATCTGAGCATTCACGGTTTCCCTCGGAAAGACATGGAGGTCTGTGCATTCACCCAAAGAGATGCCACCCCAAACACAGACACTGCCTCTTCCGTATGCATCTCTTTTACGGGTGATAATGGGTTCCAGGTTCTCTCTATATTAAATAATGCCTACTATCGCTTTCTAGACTAAATCTGGACTCATCTGTAAAAAGAACAGCCCTCCATTGATCAGGTGTCCAGTGGACATGCTGTCGTGCCCACTGCAAATGGTCCCTCCCATGGCGTGGCGTGAACGGCATGCAAATGGCTGGTCGCCTCACATACAAACCACCTTCATGAAGCGTTCTACATACAATTGACGTTGACACTAACCTTCCGGTGGCTGCAGCAAGGGGGGATCTATGAAGAGTTGGAGTAGTGATTCTATTCCTGCATGCATATAATTTCAAATATCGGTCATCGCTGCTCATCGTAGCAGTTGGCCGTCCTTGGCCTAACCTTCTAGATGCCGAATCTGTGGTTTGAAATTCCCTCCGAAATCCGTGAACCACAGGACTCACATTTAGCCGTCTGGCCACTTCTGTTTGGCTCTGTCCTGCCTCTAGTCTCCCAATGGCTCTCCATCATAGTTCTAGAGGCAAATGATGGCTGGAGGTCATTGTTAAGAATTGGCTATCCCAGATTTCTGATGTCACTATCACAGTGAAATATGTGGGCTTGCTCTGAAGCATGGACTTTTATGTTCCTCGCAGATGACGTATTCCGAGTGCAGCGCCACTAATTTGCATATTTCAGTTTTACTCAGCTACTCTTACTTGGCAACATATTCAAATTTTACATGGTTTGACTTAGTTTTGAGGGAGTTATTGCTATTTTTGTGATTTTTCCTTAATTTATGATAGCCAGTGTATTTATTCCCCCCCTAATTTGCATTATATATTATCTCTTCTGCTAGACTTTTCATAGACAAGGTTCTTTCTCATTTTTCTAAGCATCCAGCTTTTTCCTATTACAATACATTCTTTCATCAGGAAGAGGACTTTTTATGTTTGTGTAAATGATGCTCACTCTTTCAAAAAGAATATTCGTAGTGGTATTCCTCAAGGCTCGGTCCTAGGACCGATATTTTATTTATTTTATGCTGTAGATTTTCCAGAAATACCACAGAACAACTCTATTTTGGCTTGCTATGCAGATGACACCGCGTTAGCTATAAAGTCTGCAAATGTAAATCACACAGTCAAAAAACTTCAAGAGCTTATTCCTTCGATTGAACACTAGTGTGCACAATGGAAAATCCAAATTAATGCCTCAGAGTCACAGCTCTTGATCATTCGGAAACGCAAAAGTAATGCTCCGATCAAAAACCAACTTACTTTGTTCAACGAAGCTGTTTCGGTGGTTTCTAAGGCCAAATAGCTTAGTGTTTTATTTAATGGCCTTACTTGGACACATGTTAATAACGTGCGTGATAATCCACTTAAAATCATCAAATGCTTATACCCAATTATTGGGAAATACTCTTCACTGGACCTGAACAAGAAGAGACTTATTTACTTCTTCGTTACCAGACCAGTCGTGACTTGCGCTTCGCCGGCATGGACAGCTGTCTCCGATAAGGAACTTAAGAAGCTTCAAGTGGTGCAAAGCAGATATCTTTATATTATTATTAATGCCCATTTCTATGCACGGACATAATTACACATTTATTTCGGAACAAATATCTTCACGACGACCTTAAGATCGAAACGTTGGCGACGTTTCTCAGAAAACTCAATGACGCTTCTATCAGGAAGCACAAGAATGTAATATAATGAAGCACTTTCAACTTTTCAGCTACGAGATTCTTCAAGAGGACAGACATCTTCGCCCTTTTGCAGCTTTCATGCTCAGCGATAACCAAAATTTTCCTACATAAAGCTTATATGTACTTTCACATCTGCTCTGTACAAAATCTCAGCTGAATATGTGTATATAGCATGATTTTGACTTCATCCTCATCGCTCATTTAATGGAAAGCAAATTGTTGTAAATACTCTGTATATAGTCTTCCAGTTAATGAGAAAAATTTGTTTTTTTATGTATTATATCTTGTCTCCAGGACTCACGCCATTTCCGTCCCTGCATCGCTACACGAAGCAACGAAATGAAGGTAGCCGGTATACAGCTTGCAGCTTTGCAAGCTAGACGCGGCGACAACGGCATCATACTGCGTCGCAGTTTCTGCCTACGGATTGATAATCGAATTTATAAACATTTGAACTGCATATTTTGTGATTTAGGTCATCCAAGTTCAGAATGTCCGAATGCAGTTCGTTTAACTTAGAGGAGAGAAAGCAGGAAGTTAATAAAGAACGGAGGTTGTTTAAAATGTTAAAAATCGAGTCAAATGTTCCATATGCGGTAAGGCTCATTTTTCGATAGTGTATTACACTGTTCAGAATGATTCTCACAGAAATAATTCCACGGACGTTAATGAGGAATGAAAACGATAAAGAAGACTGTGTTCTGGCGAATAAATCTTGCATGCAGTTAGTTAATTTGCAATAGTAGCAAAAGTTCGGAGGAATATGATAGAAAACTTTTCGGGGATGGGATCGGAAAATATGTGAGAATTTTAATAGATTGTGGTTCCTAGCAATCCTACATTTCAAAGTATGCAGCTAGTATCATGAATTATAAAATGTGGTAAAGTAGAATTAATCCATGCTTTATTTGGAGGAATCAAAAAGAAAGAAATTTATAGCGAGCATTTATTTAAACTGAGTAGTCTTAAGGTGATTATCACTGTAACTTTCAAGCGCTGTATCAGGATAAAATACGTACTGACATTCCTCAAATTGGAAGAGACAGATATCTTACTGAACTGCGAAAACATGGAATTTATTTAACTGCCGTGCAGAATAAATCTGTGGATGTGATGTATGAAAAATCACGTTTAGAAATTCTTGTTCTTACAGGCGCAGATGTAGCGGGAGAGCTTTTAACAACTTGCATGTAGGTTATCATGTGTACACACTAAATTAGGATGAACAATGATGGGGAAAACTGAAAAGCGTTAATTCTCTAATAGTGCGAAAACTGTATTGCCACTTCATGTTAATGATGCTAAAATTTCGGATTTATGGTATCTTGACTCGTTAGGAATAAGTAATCCTGCTAAAACCCAAACAAGATAAGGAATGGATGAAATCGCTAAAAATTATTTTCGTCAGTCATTAAAGAGAGATAGTGAGGGCAGATATCAAATGTTTTTTCCTTGGTTAGAACAGCATGCGGTTTTATCTGATAATAGGATAGAAAAGATTAAAATCTTGCGTTAAACCTTCAGTCACAAAACTGAAAGAATATGAAATATTTTTAACGAATGGGCTGTAGAAGGTATCATAGAATCTGTTAAAGATGAGAAAAACCGAAAATTGTCATTACTTACCACATGAGGTTGTAATTAAAGAAAATTCAATCACAAACATAACATGCGTATTCGATGCACTAACGAAGGAAAGGAGTGGTGTGTCCTTACATAATTGTTTAGAAAAGGGTCTAAACTATTTGGAATTAATGCGAGTATTTTAAATAGATTTTGCCTGGGTTAATATGGGATTATTTCAGATATACGTAAGGCTTTTTTTGTAAATAAGTGTTTGTCCTCAAGATACAGACTTTCTTCGATTGTCGGTGGGAGAAAGGAGATTCCAAAAAATTGAAAATATATCGACACAAGCGCGTTGTGTTTGGCGTTAATGCTAGTCCTTTTTTTCTCACCGTAGTACTGAATCATCATCTCAAGAATGCTCTGGAATACCAAGAGGTAAGAAATTAAATGAATCAATTTATGTTGCCAATTGTGTAGCCAGCGTGGACACTATTGAAGAATTAAACATTTTCATTAATGTGTCGGAAGAAATTATATCGACTGCTAAATTTGATTTAAGGGGATGGTGATACAATGAACTTCGGAGTGAAACTTTGAAAGAAAATCCTTACAATGAAGACTTCAAGAAAACAGTATCAGTTCTCGAGTTGAAATGGAATTTATCGTATGACACATTATCCTGTGACTTTAGTGTTTTCTTGCAATGGCTTGGTCAAGAAAGGAAAGATCATTAGAAACCCCAGATTAATTATTGATTTTTTTTCATCAAAAGAAATGGAAATCTATTAGAAAAATTGCCTGTTTACTTAATTCTACAGTTTTTGATATTGCTAAGCGTTATAAGAAACAGAATCATGTTCAAAACGAAAGAAGACCTGGAAGACCATCTAAGTTATCTAATGAAATGAAATACTTTAGGGTTAGGAATATTAAAAAGAATCCACGATCGAGTGCTCCTGAACTTGTTGCGGAACTTCGTGAATTATATGAACTATGTGTAAATCCAGAAACTGTAAGGAGAGTAATGTGACCTGCAGGATATTATGGGCGAATAACAAGAAAAAAATTTTATGTCACTAAAAAAAAAACAACCGAAAACTTCGACTCGCTTTCACAAAATAGATTTGCTGGAAAATATGCTGGAAAAAAGTGTTGTTTGCAAAGAAAATTTAACATCTTTTTTCGGCTCGGATGGACGAGTGCTGGTGTGGAGGAAAGCTAAAGAAGAATTTCGTAAGCAAAAACTTAGTACCAACTGTTAAACACGGCGGAGGAGGAGTTATAATATGAGGATCTGTGGCACATTCCGGTGTTGGTAATATAGAGTTTATAGTTGGTATTATCGATCGGCATAAGTACCTTGACATCTTGAAGCGAAATGTAGCATCATCATCACAAAAAATTAATTTTAAATTTTACCAGGACAATGATCCAAAGGATATTGCGTCCAATGTTCGACTATGGCTGTTGTGTAAGTGTCCAAGAGTAAGTAAGGCACCACACCTATTGCCAGATTTTAATCCTATTCATTATATTTGGCAGGAAGTACAATCGAAAACAGACCAATCTTCGGGGCAGCAGCTGAAAGCAGTGATTCAAGAGGAGTGCCATAAAATAAATCCAAAAGTAACGAAAAAAACTTGTGGAGTCAATACCCAAAGGATTACATGAAGTGGTCAATCCTATTCGATATATTTGGCAGAAAGTGGAATCAAAAACGGACCAATCTCCGCGGCAGCAGCTGAAAGCAGTGATTCAAGAGGAGTGGCATGAAATAAAAACTTGTGGAGACAATACCCAAAGGATTAAATGAAGTGATCAGGTGTAAGGTAATCCCACAAGATATTAAGAAGGAGAAACAATGTATGTTTTTGTCATTTTTTGGCTGTTACTGAAAGTGTCCGATTATTTTTGTGAGAATATTTTTCCTCATTAAAAAAGATATTGAATTTTGAATTTAATTTTCATCTTTTCGTAAATGTATTTACTATAAAAAAGTTTGAATTTGTATGTAATCAAAATAAAAAAACCTTTCTTTTTGTTTTAATATACTTTAGTTTTTGTGTTCATTAAAGAATACAAAAATTCAAAATACCCGATCATTGCGGTGAGCCACTGTATATAGAGCAATTCTATGGATACATTATTTTGTGTCAAAAGGCAGGGAGACCGGGCCATTTTCGTCTACAATAGAGTGAAAGAAATCCGTACTTTAAGTGATCCAAATGAGTGGAATTATGTTCCTGGAACGCAAAATTCAGCGGACTTTCCTTCTCGAGGATGTAGTCCGAAAGCTTTGGTCAAATCGAAGTAGTGGAACGGTCCCCTCTGGTTGAGAAATGCTCCAGAACAATGGTCTAGCTCTGAAATTGTGCCGAACTTTGACATCATAAATGCTAAAAGGAAGAAGACAATAATTTCTACAGTTAATTCAAATGTTACGACGGAAGCTAATTTTGATAAGATTATTTCTTGGTACTATCCCATTTTAAAGGCACTTTCTTGGCTTTTCCGTTTTGTAAGAAATGTCAGATTAAATTCTAATGAAAGAACATTTGTTCAAATTACGGCGGATGAAATGAAAGGAGACGAGTTAACGCTTCTGATATTAGTGCAGAATGAAACATTTTCTGGATTAGAGGACAAAAGATTACGTGTACTTCAGCCAATGATTGATTTTGACGGAATCCTTCAGGTTAAACCAGAATTCTGAGAATAGATGATACTGAAAATTTTGGATTTCCTATTCTTCCTTCTACTCATCCTATTGTTGCGGGCGTACGGGTTCGTTATGGATTGAATGCACAAGTCGTAAAGAAGTTAACAAAAATTTATTCCTTCCACAAGAAATAAATCAAAATGCTGAAATATTTCTTCAGAGATATTCGCACAATATCACAATATCTCAAACGTTTAGCAAAAACTCAGTTCAAAACAGATTTCTATCTCACAGCGAAATCGCTACAATCAATAACAGCATTAAGTAAACAAACAGCAATTCGCTTTTTACAGCTACAACAGCAACAAATGAGATGATGTGTTTCAATTCGGCTTTTATAAGCTTTTTAATTATCAATAGAACAAACTCGATTTTTCTGAATGGCAACAGTAATTACGAGATATTTATTTAATAAGCATTAAATGCCCGCGTTCTTTTATTTTTATTTATTTATTTATTTATTTATTTTTTTGACGTAGCTTTCTCTTCAAAAATCGTCTGCGTTGCACGGGGAAATAAAAAGGAATTTTTAATTACAATTTAAAATAAATAGCCAATTAAATGTGAAATTCGTAACACTATTGTATTAAAATTAATAAGAGCTGAACCTGAAATGACCAGTCATGCAGGAGTACAGTTTTTTTATATCCGCTTTATGAGAATAGTAATAATTGGATTTTGAAAACACGAAAGACTGTTAAGAAAGTCATAAGAAGCAGTATTGTATGCCAGAGGTTCGATAACAGTTCTGTGAAAACACCCTTTGCATCTACTCTTTGAGGTTGTATGTGTTGACTTGACTATTGATACTGATGGGAAATCAAAAACCGTGGATAGTAGTTTTTAGTTGTGCCGTTTTCGCTCAGTACATTTGAAATTGATTTTCTTCCTATGGACTGAAAGTTCTCTTCAAGTGCTTAGACGTTTCACTGCTAGACGTGGAAGGCCCCATACCATCTATTCAGACAACGGAACGAATTTGACATAAGTGACAGATTATTCAAAAGCTTAAATTGGGATAAAATTTTAGAACATGCTAGCATTCACTGGATCACATGGAAATTTCTTCCGCCATCAACTCCTTGGTGGAGAGGATGGTGGGAGAGATTAATAGGAGTCCTGAAAAGAATCCCCCGTAAAGGTCTAGGACGATCACCTCTGAATCATGAAGAAAAGATAACAATTTTGTGCGAATGTAAAGCAATAGTCGTCTCGCAATATGTCTCGGAAGATATTGAAGATTTATCTCCAATCACACCTTCCATGTTTCTTCATGAGATTCGAGAAACTGGAGTTTCTGATTTGGATGATATAGATGGAAAATATTTAAACAAAAGGCTTATTTACCAGCAAAAACTTTTGCAAGATCTACGTAAAAGATTTCGAATCGAATATCTTGGTCAATTAAAGCAAAATTATGAACACACAAAAGCCTCATAACCTCCGAAAATAGGAGATTTAATTTTAGTGTCCGTTGATAATAAGAAGCGAATAGGTTGGTTGCTGGCGGAAGTAATCGGGATTTTCAAATCTCGGGATGGACATGTGTGATTAGTCAAGGTCAAGACTAAGCATGGAGAATTTTTACGACCTACCAATCATTTGTATCCTTTGGAGGTAACATCCTCAGAGGAACCATCTAAATTTAGAAATATAACAAGCAGCTTTTCTGATAAGACGGAGACTTATTTCGATCCTGATGTTCGTAATGACTCGCCTCAAGATCTTAAGAGCTACAAGATTCCATCAAGGACTACAAGAAGCTGTCGAAAGGTAAAGTCTATCCAGGGCCAGATTTAGACTTGATAAGGCTCTAAGCTATCTGAGATATGGAACCCTTTCTGAGTCCAGATATTATATATCAATGCCAAATATGATTTTCGGATACCTAGAGAGGATTTTTTTAGGTGCCCTAAGGTATAGCTTGTGTAACTTATACGTAAATCCTGCAATAAGCCTATCCAAAGGTTACAGATTTAAATTTGACTGGTTAGCAAATTTAAAGGGGGAATAATGTTGAAACTCTCGCCTGTGAAACTCTTGCCAAACGATTAACATCACATACGCGTCGACTCGAAACAGAACTTTGATAGAACGAGTAATGGACGCATAGATAAAAATGTGACATAAACTTCTGTGTATTGTGTATATTTTTTGTTAGTGATGTGTTGTGTATTAAAATATATTATTATTTGGAAGTGCTTTTTTGTGGTCAGTCGAATGGCTTCAGTTAACAAAAAAAAAAGAAAAAAAAAAGTCCCAATTTCGCTTTGGATTATGTGAAGTAAGATTTTTACCCTTATTCTTAGAATGTTTGCTCTTAATATCTTCAACAGACATCCTGTTATCTTTTTGTTTTGGGGTTATTTTTTTAAAATTTGAATGTACCATTTTTAACAAGTGTTTCATATTCTTTTTCCTTAGCCTTATGCCGATCTTCAGCATGATTTCCATTTAATTCTGGTGCTTCTTTGTAGGTGCTGGTTCCAAAAAATGAAATTACAGCACGTAAACCACTTCTTCAGTGGACAAAACCGCGGATTCAGATCGGAACCGTTCGTTCATTGAAGTTAATCATTTTTTTTTTAACGATTCACCGTTCACTAAAAATGACCTTGATGAATGCGTTCGAAACAGGTGTGGATCAAGAGCAGTGTGCAAAAATGGAGAAAAAGCGGAAAGAATTGAACAAGGAGTGGGATCGCTGTAATCAACTGAACCAAACCGCTCACTCCCTGGACTGAGTTCTTTTAACTGTACTTTCGATATTCCTTAAAAAGGCCTGAACAATAAAATTCTGGAATAAAAAATGCTGAAAGTTAAAAAAATAATGAAACCCCAACTTACTTTTAACCAACTCACTTATTACTATAATTGATATTTTGTTGGTATTACAAAGCACAGTGTAAAAATAAGTTTTAAGAGTAGAGGCAGATACCAAAGAATAGGAAATTGTCTGCTGACAATACCGGCATTTTCCTTTTTATATCTAATTTTACAAAATGATACCAAATATCGCTCGAGGTCTTCTATTCGGTAAAGTTCACATTTTGTTCTGCAACCGTGAAAAAACTCATTAGATGGAAATATTTATGTTTATAACTATATACTAATTGTAAAGAAGATTAAAGAGAAATTCAAAGCTCTTGATTACAAGACGTTAGTAAAATAAGTAAATACATAAAAGTATAATTTATTATTTTACATAAATATTACAGTAATGTTGCATTAAAAACGTAATAAGTAATATACATAGCTATACTATGACACGATATTGAAAGAATCGAAATAAAGCTCAAAGAAATAGGTCTGAGGAAGCGAAAAGAGCAAATATTCAAGACTCCGCAGGAGCCAGATTTGCGGCTAGAGCAGAAGCGATGAAAAGGGCGAATAAGGAAGACTCCGTAGGAATCGGATCTGCGGCTAGATTAAATGAGAAAAGAGGGAGTAACGCCGACTCCCAGGTCTGCGACTAAGGAGCGCTAACAGTTGGGAATCCGAGAAAGTTGTTCCTATAATATACGCACTTTGAACAGATCCTCACACTGACAGATGGGAGAAAACGCCATCAGTTTGCAGAAAGGGGTGGTCAGTTACGTTGAAATGGGTTGGTTTATTTAATGTTTTTTTTTAAGCACTAGATGAAACACAAGGAATCTAAAAGCACACATACATACATACATAACACACAAACACATAAAAAATAGGTCAGAGACGTTTCAGGTAAATAATAAAGGAAAGAATGCTAGTGTTTATTCTAAGAGGAATCAAAGTTTTTGGCACGCTTCTCAACAACAGCTGTCGGTGAACCGTTAAAGAACTGCTGTTCTGGCGCGGATCGTCCATCTCTAGTTGAGATGAACTATAATCCTTTTATCTTTGTTAGAAGACTGTAGGTTATACGGTTCTCTTCCTCCAAATTTACACTTCTTGTAACATCTACTTACCACTCTCGAAATTGCAGTTCACTCAATGTTCCTGATCTGCGCCATTCGATTAGAGTGAACTAACATTACTGAGTTGTGCAATGCGCTTTTGATTTAGTTTTTAAATAAGCTCAGTTTGTATGCTTAGCAGCCATCAGACCACATATGCGCTTTTTATATTGATTTCAGAAATGAAATGCGCATTTGAAATTTCTTCCTCTCAAATAAGTCTAGCTATTCACAGTTTCTGGATGATTAATTTGGCTAAGACATTAACTAGTTCAACGAGACCAAGAGGGTCATACAGTTTTGAAACTTCTGAAATTACTTTTAGTTTATTTATATTTTGAGTTTCTGTGGTGAGAAAAACGTTAAAAAATAAATAATCACATGCTGCATACCAATGCATTAATAGAGCCATCACTGAATTATCAGTATCAATAGCAAGTGAAGTTTTGGTTTCAATGTAACCTTTAGGTAAAGAAACCAATAAATTTGATTCATTTGACGACCATTTCCTGAGCTGGAATCTATATGTCCTCTTAGAAGCTGGAATTCTCTTGAGTCCGGATGCGATGTAACTAGCCTCACTGAGTAAATCATCTACGTAAAAATCTCGTAACAGGATAACTTTTAGCTAACCGAAATTTTGTATCTAAGTGAGCAAGTTGTAGAAGAGCTTTTATGGCTAAATACGAAGCGAAGGAGGTACCATAATTAAAAGTTTTAAATTAGGTATTCTTCCTATTTATAGTTAGACTTTTCTCCGTACTATTATTTGGAAATTGTTTGATTAATTGGTTGTATTTCCGCTGAGAGTATTTCCAAATAGTGTTGCAATACAGAACAGTCCTTTTGAATTTGTTTTTTATTTCATGTTTCATTCATGTTTACACTTCAAAAGGCATCTTCTCCAATTAGGACGTCGATGTTTGATCCCAAGCTAAGGAAAGACATCTGTTTCAAATGTTAATTGTTCGAACATAATTTCTATATTATATTCTTCGGAACAGTGACGCATATATTCATGCTGTGAACAGTAATTAAGAGTGCAAGATTGATCCTTTTTTTGCGAATCGCCGGTACTAATTCTATGCTAATAATTGAATGCATTTCTTCAGTTCGGTTTCTAGACCCGAATGAATAACTGCGGTTTCTCTGCTCTAACAGTCGGTAAATTCAGTTTAATTACAATCTTTTTATGTATAGAAGACTTTGTGGAAGCACTATCTAACAGTACAGTTACAGAAATTTATTTTTGCTACACAAGTCGTATCCTCTGAAATACCACTGCACAAAACATCGCAAAATGAAAGAAAGCAAAGAGAAAACATTGTTTTCGAAAATGAAAAGGTTTAAGAATGTCGTGATTAAAAACAAAGCGCAAATCATTATGTGGCGATAACATCGCATATATACGTTTTTCAGGCTTTAAAAGTTTCAAATATATATTTTTATATTCTTAGAATGATTTGTATTTTCACCGCCGTATTTCATATTTTTGGATTAATTAATAAGTGTTTTGCGCTAAATCTCATCGCTTAAGTCTGAAATGAAGTTTATCATTCATGTCTGAAAAGACTGAGCCCTGAAAGTGTAATCGGGTTTTGAAGAAAACAGTATTTGGGATTCACTGAAATTACTTATGGTGTTCAAGATTTGAAAAAGTGAATGAAGAAAACATGAGAAGTGAGGAAAGAGAGAAAAAAATAAGTGCAAAGGGTTCTATATGATCAAGAGTGATAACTTAGTGACTCAGAAGGAAGCAGTCTCAAATATTTAATGCAAAAAGGGAAAATGAAATAGTAACGATGGCCGCGGTGAGACTCTGGAATGGGTAGAGAATTTATTATGTATAGGTAAATTGAGTTCGAATTTAGTGGTATCATAATTTTGTTCAAAGATTGTTCAGTTCCATATAGTATAAAAGAATATCAACATGCATTCAAAAAAAGGGGAAGAAGAACGCAATAGAATATTTTACAACAGTAAAATTAAAAAAATAAAAAACTCCATAAAATTTATTATTTTAATTAAATCCTGCTTTGAGGAGAACTTAGTATATTTTACCAAAACTTCTGAAGATTTCCCTACGTGATATCCGTATGTTAATTACAATTTCACAAAACCATCTTAGAATCCGTGTATACTGATGCATTAATCAGTGGGTATCATTGCGAATACTTGCATCTTGATAATTGTGATGTCTAAGTGCAGAATAAAATATTAGACTACTATTGTAGTCAAACATTTCACAATGGTAATCAATATATACATAAAATCGTATGTCCCTTATTCTCATTGCTTATTTCTGGCCACAGAAAACAAAAATGGGAAGTAAATCGAACTTTTTAATGTAATTATTTAATGAAGTTATAAATTGATAAATTATTAATAATTAATAAATAAAGTATGTATATTATTAAATAAATCTGTATGTATGAATATATATATATATATATGCAAAAGAAGCTAGCACTTGATCTAGTATTGAGATAAAACGCCTTTTTAAATAAAAAGGTCGTTTTATCTCAATATTAGATCAAGAACTTTGAAGCTTTGAAAGTCACGACTCTGTACTACAATAAACACCACTTGTAGAAATGCAAATTTAAATGAGAACAGTCAAGTCATATTAAACGTTGACCCATAACCTGAGACTATATAACTAAATACTAAGGTGGCTCAAAAAATTTAATGTTGCATCAGATTTAAAGTATCGACGGCGAGGAAGCACAAAGTCGAATAATTACATTTAACTATGAAGTTGCTTATGTGGCCCCAGAAGGTGACTTAATAAGCTAGATAAGAGAATTAAGCTTCTGATGTGTTGTTTCAAATTCAAATAATGAAAGGTAAAACATAAAAAAAGTGTTTACCTTGTTCTTAGCTGGTTCTTTTGCCGCTGAGCACTATTAGTAGGCTCTCAGCGGGTACTTTTGCCACTGAGCATAACACTTGCAGTTATTACTAGGCCATCTTCCTTTTATTTTTAATCCTTCAAGAGACAATAATGTAAATGATCAATGTATTGTTGCGTGCGTACGGGTTCGTAATGGAATGAATGCACAATTCGTTAAAAAGTTAATAAAATTTATTCTTTTCACAAGAAATGAAGCAAAATACTGAAATATTTCCTCAGAGATATTCGTACAAAATCTCAAACTTTAAACAGAACTCGATTCAAAACAGATAAAATTAATCCAATCTCACAGCGAATTCGCTACAATCAATCACAGCATTAAGTAAACAAACAGTGCGCTTAAAACAGTTACAACTACAACCGAGATGAGAATGGCGAGGAGAGTGGTTCGAAAACCAGGGTGCATGGGTCAAAGGACCCTACCCCTCATCGAATGCATAAGTATGATTCTAATAAATTGGCAAGTACAAAATAACTTAAAAATAAGTAATAATAGATTTTTTTAAAAATATATAATTATATATATGAAAGGTACTAATTAAAGTAAGTAAAAACAAAAGGAAGGCGGGGCTATTATCAATAACTTGCCCTATGAAAAGTAAAATTTAAAAGTAAATAAAGCCATTCAAAATCCCACGAAAAAACCGAAAATGCCTGTTTAGAAAGAGAAGGCCGCTGAGCTGGTGACACACTAATTATATGCGTAAAGAAAAAAAAAA
>KK117509.1:862-17897 GCA_000611955.2 Stegodyphus mimosarum
CACTTCAATGGGAGAAATTGCGCTTCGTAACGACCGCAGCGCTCGTAGCGGTGGCGATGTGAAAACACAATCAGTAAAACTGCGCATGCTCCTTTTCTTTTCAGTCATTGGTTGTTTTGATTTGGTTGTTTGTTTGATTCTACCCAAATCTTGTTAACTTCTAACGTGCTTTGGTTGTGTTATTTATAACTTATTAATTTTGTACTTTTTAATTACAAAAGGCTCTTTTCAGAACCAATTTTTTTTTCTTTTTAATTTTCTCTAATGGCGTATCGATACTGTGGATTAAGGATTGCAAGAGTAAGATTTCGTCGAAATCTGATGGAATACATTTCTACACGTTTCCTTGAGACGATGCGTACTTAAGGAAGTAATAAAGAAGAGTTTTTTACGGAAGTAATAAAGACGAGTTTTAGGATATGTATTGTTGAAATTAAAGGTAAAAAAATCTGATAATTAAAAGAAGTATTCCCCTATATTTTATAATAATGCAGGTACAAGTTTTAAATAATATTTTTAAAAAATCTTTTTTTTATTCCCTTTCAGAAATATTCAGAGAAAGTTATGTAGTATTTAATGTATTTTACTATTAAAATAAAAAGAGCGCTAATTTGAAATGGACCGAATTGAGCAGTAATTACAAATTGACTTAGATTTTTTTTCATTTAAAAGATGCCTAAGAAGCTAAAAAAATCATGTCATATTTGAGAAAGAATTTTAGGTAGAAGCTCTGTAAGTGGAGAAGAAATAATGCATAATTTTAATCTTAATAACAATAAACTTTGCTTAAAAATGTATTCTTTTCGTATACTTAGGACTCTGAAATACTGTACAAATAGAAAATACATACAGTTATATATATAATTACGACTCAATTGCAAAATATTTACATCCAATCGTGTCAAAACCCATTGCCGCCATCTTACTTCCAACCTCCATGATGTCACTGCAGGGGAGAGGACGAGGTGAAGAGATTTAGTTTACATCGCCCCCACTGCAGTGGAATGGCGCTGCAATTTGGCGTCATCTTATAGTATGGGAGTGCCGACGCTTTACTTACATACAGCTTTGACCTCCTTCACATGTGTATCCAGTATTTTACTGTCTTGGCGCCAATGGGCGATATTTCATCGAGCCGGATAAGCTTCCTCAATTATGGAGGCATCCCGGCAATAACGGTACCGACCGACCGACTGTTCTGCTGTATTTGCGCGTTGTTGGTTTAAAGGTGTGATTAAAAATGCCTGGAACATGATGTACTGTAGCTGTATGCAATAATAGTTACATAAAAACAAAATGTAGTCCAGATACTAAGGATATAACATATCATAAATTTCCTTCAAATCAAGAAGTAAGAAGTATTTGGATTCAACGCTGTAGGCGAGCTGGGAAATGGAATCCAAATGCTGCACATATTTGTTCCATTCATTTTACAGCCAATGATTTTGAGAGAAATTTGAAAGCAGAAATTTTTAGCATGTTTAACAAATTCTTAGCTTACAAATTTACTATCTGCCTCTAAAGGTCTATCTTATTTTAGTGGTGATAAATGCAAACTTATTTTGCATACTTAAATTCTGTATTTAATTTTATAGTAACCACACTTTATATCATCTGTGTTTATTAAGTATAACAGAATTGTCTATAAATATGTAAAGTGTTATATATTGCATTAAGAATTGTTCAATGGAAATGTAAATAGTGTGCTATATTGGGAAAAGTAAAATTATTTCAAAACAGATTTTGATTTTGCTTAAGTACTTAAAAACATGTACCTTGAAACTTAATTCTTTTGATTATTATTGGCATATATTTTATCCCATATGTTTTACTTATCTTTAATAATGGAAACTCCACTAACATTTCATTAAATAAAAAAAATTCTGTTTATAAAATTAGTCTTATTAGTCTTAGTATGTACAATTTCAACATCACTTAAAATATTTCGCACACATTACAAAATAAATCATTAAGTTTATCGAATAGTGTTTCAGTCAAGCATATTCATAGTGAATAACTTCTAAGGTGACAGCCTGTAATTACAGATTAATTGATTCCTATATGAAGATGGTCATTTTAAAGAAGTGATGCTCTGTATCAATACTTATTTTCTCAGAAATACTTATCAATTTTAGAAATGGCCATCTTAGGGTAATAGTTCATCAACCATCAAAAATGCTTTTGCTTGTGAAGGTAAGGTTTTGCCTTTCAAATTATGGATAAAAATTCTGATTTCCATAAAAGAAATAAACATACTGAATTTAAATTTACAATTTACATTCACATTGTATTTATTTCCCTTAAGACACCTGGAGAAATGGAATTTTTAAGAAAATTATACTTGCTTTATGTGTAGTTAATCAGACAAACAAGAATATGTTTTGAACTGAAGGCAAGTATAAACTAATCTACATTTGAAAAGAAGAAAAAATTTTCTCAAAAACCTTAATTTACTAAAAACAAAGGTGTTCCTGTTGCTTTTATATAATCATATTTTATAGAAAATTATAACTTAGTGTATACAAAGAAAATATTCTAATCAAACATCTCCGGATTCGACAAATTTCACCCAAAATTATGAAGAAAGGTGAAATTTTCTGAAAAATAAAAAAAAAAAAAAACTCCCAAATAATTACAAAACTAAAATATGCAACATTTCATTACTAATTTATTACAGTTTATGTGATGCGGCGAAAACTGAAACATAGCTCAATAAATTATAAACATACTTAAACACACTGTTTTACACAGTAGCTGAAATACATTCGTAAAAAATAGTATATTTAATGACTTGCCAGTTTAGTTTAATTCAACAGCGTGAACAATGATTATTTCATATATTTTTCGCAACTTCAAAGTATAAACACAATAAAATGTTGTTTTGTTTTAATAGCATATAACATAATTAAAAAATAATGTTTCATAAAGCATTCTACATTCCAAAGTATCAATAGGTATAGCTGGCATATATCGTAAACACGACATAAACAAGAGTACGACGGGTCTACGAGCTATGTCACAAACAGGCAGCCAATGATTGCTGAGCTACCCGAATGCACAAACCTTTAGGATATTTTAGAAACCTTGACTGCAGTTAAACCACGGAGTATTAGTGGGTTAAACAAATCACAAAAATATTTTCATTTCCGATACCCAAGATACATTTATTTTGATAAAATAGAATTAAAAAACTATTTTGATTTGATTAAGCTCACAACTAATTTCTAATTGAGGTTCAAAAGAGAGAGAGAGACATTAAGATTATAACTTTTTTTTTAACATTAGGATTATGACACACGCAGCTTATATGTACCATATGTTTTGTCGCAGCTTTGTATGTTTTTTTTTAATTCAGCCCTTTCGGCCTGGAGCTACAAGGCCCCAACCAAGGAATTCTAACCTCCGTTGCCCAACACCCACACGGAACCCAGAAAAAAGTAAGATGGCAGAAAGCCTTATCGGCTTAAAAAGCTTTAGGATAAGGGAATTGAATCTCCTACGAACACAACCAATAGAATTAGTTACTAACGTACTATCCCTGACTGACTGACTGTAGATATATGCCGAGATACAGCCCAGAAGGCCGTGTGTTCGGCTCACTCAACATTTGCCCTGAGGCACATCACATAGGTCAATCTTAAAATAAGTCTGGACTAAAAGGGATAAAGGATGGGGGGCCAGCATCACAGCCGTAAAGGAGCGATCATGGACAGGCAAGCGCGCAGGTGTACTGTCATGAAGAGTAAGTGTGAAATCATAAAGCCAATACACATACAGTAATAAAATACAAATTATACATAAAGATACAAGTTATACAATACAAAAATTATTATAAAAGTGAAAAAATACAATATAAACAATGCAAAAAAGTTGTCATAATAGGAAAAATACAAACAATTAAAATACAATACAATAAGGTCCTATAATACCAATTAATTAAAGAATATTAAGTGGGAAAATTAGAGTCCCGTGACAGGTGAGCCGCAAATGGTCGCAAATCGGAGTCTTCTGGCAGCATAACATAATTAAATAAATCAAAGTTATTCATATGATCACACATAACAGCCTTTCTATAGAATATTTTATTCAACTTATGAAGATGCTCCTCCAGAGTTTCAAGCTGCAAGTCGTGATGGAGCGTAACATTACTGACATAAAAATGTGCTTTAGTTATAATTCTTAATATCTTATTTTGGATCACTTGCAGTTTCTGTATATCTTGTTTTTTGGCAGTGTTCCAAGCTGGTGAAGCGTACGTGAAAATTGGACGTATAATCATGATATATACAAGTCTTTTCTGCTTAAGATCAAGAGATGAATATTTTCCAATAAGTGGCAGCAAGGAGTTTAACGCACCAAACGCTTTTCTTCTAACATTTAAAACATGGTCCTTCCAGGTAAATTGATCATTAAAAGTGATACCTAAGTATTTCGCTTTATTAACCTTTGGGATTGCTTCACCAAAGAGTGTAAGTGTTCTTCTGGTAGGAACTTTTCTGTTTTTCCTTCTAATGATGAGTAACTGAGATTTTTGTGCGTTGATACCAATTCTCCACTGAGTGCACCAACTTTCAATGCAGGGCATAAAATCTTGTAGCTTCTTAATAGCATAATTTGCGTTTGCAGACTTCACCGCCAAGGCGGTGTCGTCTGCATAGCATCCTAAGAAGCAATTTTGATCAGTTGGCATCTTGGGGAAGTCTGTGACATATAAAAGATATAAAATTGGGCCAAGAATCGAGCCCTGGGGCACTCCTGCATTAATTACCCTGTCGACATGTCGGTACCAATTGAGACTGTAAAGGTCCTGTTAGTGATAAATGAGGCTATAAGTTTAATCATTTCTCTGTCCAGATTGAGATGAATAAGCTTGTAAATTAATCCCTCATGCCAGACGCGGTCGAAGGCTTTCGCCACGTCTAGCATGAGGATAGCAATGCTATGCTTCTTGTGGAGAGCATCCCCACAAAATTCGGCGAGCCGGACTAATTGCTTGGTCGTAGAGAGGTTTTTCCTAAATCCGAATTGTTCTGGTGGGAGAATATGCAAAGAAGGTCTTAACCTGTTGAGAATAACTCGCTCATAAATTTTACTGAATCCAGTAAGCAGACTGATTGGACGGTATCCATCCGGCTTCGTCCTGTCTTTGCCCGGTATCGGCAATAAAATAACTTTGGCCTGTTTCCATTTTGTAGGAAAGTAGCAGATATTCAAGCATGCATTGATAATGCTGGTTAATCTAGTAGCACAATTATTCGGTAAATTTTTTAAGGTCTTATTATTAATTGAATCGTGCCCTGGGGCTTTCTTCACCTTTAACTTCTTAATTACTTCTTTGACTTCCAGCGGAGAAGTAATATGCGGTTTGCAGCGTACTGTCGGCGCATTAAGCCAATCTCGAATGTAGTAACATACTTCATATGCAAAATTCAAGTCTCTAGGTGATCTGTTTGGCTGAAATTGCTGCTCTAAATGGGCCGCAAAAACATTTACTTTTTCAGCATTTGTGATAGCAACAGTAGACTCAGTACAAATTGGTCGATTCGCACAGGGCTTATTTTTTAATAATTTGGTAAACTTCCACAATGAGCCATCTCCTGGGTGCAAATGGCGACGTTTTTATTCACATTCAGGGGGGTCTAGTCTAGACACCTGTCGTGATCGATGCCGGAAGACCTAAGGCTCCTCTTAGCCCTAAGCCTTAGGAAGACCAGTCGGGCTCTGAATCGTCGTCCATTTTGTAGCCAACGAAGCACATTTGTCACTATCCGCCATTCAATCAGTATTGTTTTGTTGACATATTCCGACCTAATTTTGAGAAATATGGGTGGATGTGCTGCACCAAATTGTTTCAATCATTCTAAAAATAACTTTAACATGTTTCATTTCCCGAAAAATAAAGAAAGACGAAGAAAATGGATAATTAATCTTTGTCGAAGTCAATGGAAGCGCGTCTTTTTGAGGCTAGGTTCAGCTCCGTATTTTTCCATAAAATGTTAGAAAAGTTACCCTTCGTATTTCTTCAAAATGTTTATTTTCACTTAACTGTCACTTATTGACGATCAACTGATTTTATAAATACAAAATCAATTGCGAAATGTCTATGTGCAGAAAAATATCACCAATACTGTTTGTGATGTTATTGTTCCTTTTATTGTCGCGAATAGTTTGTAAAACTGTATCCTTCATTTCATGTAAACTTTGCGCTCGGATAGGAAAGTGATGTGCCTTTCTTTTACTTAATTTTACTGAACGATCGGTGATTTAAAGTAGCATTTCATGTTTTGATTCTGATTATTGTTGCTAAATACTTTTGTTGGCGACAGTGTTAAAAACTGGACAGTATGATCTAAATTATAAACGATCTTGGTTTTGTTTATTGCGTAATAAATATATTCTGTATTTTTTAGGCATTTTGAAGAAATTAAGTATTGATTTAAATGTTTGACGAATCATTATGATCTCATTGCCGTGCTTTATCTAGTACTAAATCTTCATGTTGTATTTGTTAATAAACGATTTTAAGCCAAAAAATTGATTAATTATCAGTGTATGAACAGGAAATAAGTTTTAAGTAGCTTTGCAAACATAATTATTTTTCTTAACTTTGTCCTATTTTCATATAAAAATTTAAATTTATCAGAAAATTTCCTTCATAAAGTGTGATTAAATTCATTTAATACATGTAACTGTAATCAAATACTAGTGTTTTAAATTTTAACCTTTTCCCGGGGGTTTGGACATATATGTTTCGAGCAAAGTATACCGCAACGGAGGCTTGGGACAGTTTTTCGTTGGCACCAGGGGTAGGAATTCTAGTGCTTGAGGCTTGAAGACAATTTTCGACACCTTGGGGAGTGCGTTCTTTTGTAGGATTCCGCTAATGGGTAGGCGGAAATTGTCCGTATTTGAAACCACATGGTTTATTTGCAAATTCGGTATCTTTCGGGAAATATTTTGTCGAGAGGAGAAAATAAAAGGAATAATTTGCTACTTCAAGGAAAATATCTTTCTTCTAATATATATCGAGAATATCTTTCTTCAAATTTTTCTGTTGCAAATACCGTTATTAATTCTTTCAGTTGATATTTATCCTTTCTTCGAGTTCGGTGTTAAATAATGGCTAAATGTAGAGGAAATTTTCTTCGTTTCATTTTTTTCATAATTGTTTTTTCAATGTATTCCAGTTTTTAATGTGCATGTAAAGGCACTGTGATGAATATAAACGCTTCAGGTGAGAAAATTCTAATGTTATTTCTAAATGACATACATTCCACTACTACTGTTTACTTGAGAGAAATTTTGATTTGTTATGTTGTTTCGTTTTTGTTTGTTTGTTTATTCTAAATGATAACTAGTGGCCGAGCGGATAAAATTTCTTTAACACTGATAACTCTACCAGGATTCAAATTTCGATGAACTGATTGACTGCATGAACCTTTCGTATTCTTTCGTGCCTATTCGTGTATATAAACAAATTTCCTTCGAACGTCTTCCACGAAAGCCTCCTTAGCTTAGGCAGATAATCTTTTCTTTAATTCGACGAATAAAAATGAAATTATATTCGAACTAAGGAAGCTAAATTTATGAGCGTCTCGTAACTGTGTTTAGAAACCCATCCTTTTCTGAATAATTTTGATGACAAAATGAATCTGTGCGATAAACGAAATACGAATTTTTATTAAAGCATCTACTAAAGAACATTCTGTAATTCAAAACTTAAAAAAAGGTTTCAAAACTTATTAATTTATTCGTTGTTATATGTTTGCGTCTATAATATGATATCTGTATCCATTCATTCAGAAAGTAGATACGTTAGTTTAGGTTAATTAAACATGGGAAAGCACACGAAGACTGCTTACCTAAGGGAAAGGATGTCTTCACAGATAGCTTTTAAAGATGATTCGTGGAGCGCTGTATCGTATTCACGTTTCGCACGGGGCAAATAATGAAAACCAACCATGCAGCCAGCCCGATCGCCTGGCCTCGAACCCAAGTCGAACTACCAGTGTTCAGCGGTCTTGACCACTCAGTCACAGGTAGTGTTCAGAAAGTAATTAATTATTACATGAGAATTGTGTTTTGGAGGAAATCACACGTTATGCTAGAACATTAAGGATGTATTCAGAAACTGAGATGTGTATCATTTTGTAGTTGCCTGAATTTAATCTTCAGTACGATTCGTTATTAATATTCATCGACTCAGTACGAATCTTCATTCCGAGCTTCATTACTCCCAAAGAAAGCAACAATAAAAAGCTTGATATCTGAAAATTTCGCATAACAATCTCATACCTCAAAGGCGATTTTAGTATTCTGAAAATATAGATCATAAAAACTGAAGAAATATTTCGACAAAGACCATCAATTTTTTGAAATTTTAATGGGTTATTGAATATGAAATTTTGAGTTTAAAGAAAAAATGCAGCAACAATATAAATCAACGAACAACTATTCCCGTTCTACTCTAAGTTAAAAGTAATATATTAATACCTCTAAGTGGTAAACCTAAATTTTTTTTTATTGGATACATTAAAACTCAAGAAGGATTTTATTTTCTAAACTTCCGGCTTTTGTTTCTGCATTTCTTTCCGGAACCAAAAACTATGAAGCAGTTAAAAAAATTAAAGATCTTACACCCCGATATAAAGGCAGATCAAGGTCACATGGAAGAAAAATTAATTAAAAAAATTCTTACCTCGCGCATTGGTAAATTTTTGTTAGTGCAGGTGTTGTTCAATGTTTCAATGCAGCTCAAACGCAGTGACCAATTTCTGTTTCTCCAGAAATGAATTTTACCATAGGTGTAAAAGCAATAACACTCATTTGGGAATTCGAAAGTGCTTTTTAAATGACACTTGTAATAAATAAACTCTATTTAATTTGCTCTTCAATATCATAATAATTATAATACTTAAAATGAAAATGTAGATATCATTTGAAGGAAATGTTTGAATATTTTAAATCACTAAATTCTCTATACTGTGACAACTGAATATAGATAACTGTGATTGCTTCATTTATTTTTCGGTATATAATCTACGTGCAAGTTTAAAAAATTATTCTAATCATAAAATGAAACACTTTTTGGAACAGAATTTTCTAGTTGTAGAATATATTTCGTCTGAAAATTAAACAATAAATTACGTTTCGTGGGAAAACTCCATTCATCTACCTGCAGTTATGAAAGCGATTAGGATACTTCCCTCATTCTAACGCCTAGAGCTTTGGAACTGGACTGAAAAGAAATACTGACCGTTTCCCTGCCTGCCAACGAAACAGTACTAATCACCTCTTCGTTAAGATGCGTTCTGAAAAAGTTTTCCGCCTTTCCATAACCGCTAAGCGAAGCGAAGGAACACGACTATTTTTTGAGACCACGGGAAAAGATTTTAATATTAAATTTCATGCATGCTGTTGTTAAATTTGCAGGTACATTTTGAAGAAAATCAATTTGCTCATAAATGACATAGCTCATAAATTTGTGGTGGAAGATCTCATGGTCTGCTAAATCAAATTTACTTTTGTGTGAAATTAAATCTGAGGCGCCAATAGTAAATCTGTTTTGGCATATTATTAAGAATTTTCAATGATTTATTGCTACTGTGAAAGATGATCAACTGATGTTTATTTTACTAATCAATAGTGCTGAAATGGCTTGCAGGATTTTTCATAATGTGTTGTTGCATATGTTTTACTCTTCTTTGTTATCAAATAAATAAAAAGAGTATATTCCTAATCAGATATTTCTTCTTTTGTATATCATGTCGTTCCTTGAATTCTTAAAGAATTCTCAACTTCGTAAAAACGTCTCCAAAAAGGATAAACTCAGCAGTTGGGAATGCACTGAAGTCTATGTATCACTGACATGACAGTACGGCTTATTCTGGAGCGCTCTAAAATTCTTGAACTGACGAAGCCTCCACCTGCGTACGAGTAATTACTGTAGAATTTATTTTCTTCTCTGTCACGGAGAATAGCCAGCTGTGGCCAGATAAATTTGCAAATCTCTTTGCAAAGGATCTAGGAAGCCTCATCTCCTTCCCACCCTGCAGAAATTCCTCGAAGCTTACTTTCGACAAGCAGACTGACAAGACAAGAAACGAATATATAATGATCAAGTACCACAATTATAATTGGGAAAAATAATTATTCGTAAATAATCTCTACGTACTAGTTTATAATAAACCGTAGAAAAGGTAAACACTACCATCTGCTTTTCTTATGAATCGTTCCAGTTAAGAGTATGTATGGGTTTCACCCACCGAGCCGGATTCGCATTAATTGATTACCATTAATAAAGCTTACTATTACTTGAAATATTAAATTGTATTTCTTTAACTTCAAGTGTATTATCACAGGAAAAGGACAAAATGTCTGAAACAATTTAACTAGATCTTAAAGAGTGTTATAATAACAAATTCTTAAACAATTTACATAGGCTTCGTTAGTACAAATTTATTCATTAACCCAGGTGATGTAAAATAATGTTAAAACAATTAAGCTAAACTATCAACAAAGGATGCTATAATAATAAATTTTTAAACAATTTACGCAGTGTGTCCCTTTATTGCAATTTTATTTTGTAATCCAGAAGATATAATCTTAAAACAATGATTTCCGATATATTTCAGTTTAAGAAATAATATTTTCAGTTATCGCACATAATTTCTAGCGGAGGAAAGTGAACTAAAACTTTAAGGAAAATTTATGCTTTGAAAATTACGGATTCTTCTGATTAAAGTAAGGAAAACTAATTTTTCTATTAACTAATTGATGAATTCTTGTTGTTTGATTAACCATATAGTGTTCTTAAATTTTAAATATTATTGAATATTCACATGAAACTCATAAGGATAACATCACTATTTGGGCCAAAACTAAATATCAAAGCACGAGTATATGTCTTAGAGTCTGATTTTAACCCTTCAATGCATGATTTTTCTATATTTTTACGAAACACTTTTTTTTTATTCATGTATTAAATAAGCATGGAAAAAATTATTAAAAAAATTATCTAACGTTTTTTTTAATTGGTTATTTTTTGAATTTTTAGGTTTGGTGCATATATGCATCGTCATGCATTTAGCATTAGGATGCAAACCACATGAAAAAAATCATTTACAATAATGTAATTAATAAACATTAGCATAATATACTTAATTTGTCAGGACTGAGTGTTCTGTGCATACTTTTGGCGAATATGGTCGTGATAGTGTTAAAAGTCCTGATCTTTAACAGGGAGCTGAATGCAGCTATGTTCAGTGGAAGTGGTAGAATAACTGCACGCAAGGAGGGTTTAAAATTACCCTTTTATTAAACTACTATTTACAGCCACTTCCCAACTCGGAAAGGATAACAGAAAATAATGACCGCACTTGGGTCTAAACTGAACAATCAAATAATTTAAATTAAAGTTAAGTAGAAAATTAAAAAGTCGTTGCTCTCAGAGCTATAAACGCGAGGTTGGCCTCTATGCTAAACGATCAATGGTGCGTAGCAAGATTTGGCTAATACTAACGCACTTAGATTACATCAATAAATATTAGCGTAACAGCACTAAGGCTTAGAACTTAAATGCTAGCTAGTCAGGCGAACATCGAACAGAGCCGCAGTGATCTGAGACTAAAACTTTCTCACACTGAGAAGTTCCTTGCTAACCTTTAAATACAACTTGGCTCCACTTCAAATTAGCATAAAGCTGAAACGCGCGCTCATTCTAACGGGAAGTTGAAATAAGAATTCAAAGGAAAGAGAAATTAACATAAAACTTTGTTAGTTTAAACTAAAACCTTACAAATTATTTATTGTTTTCAGAAGATACTTAATTAAAATTTTATTGAAACTTAATTCTAATTAATCGTGTTCAGACTTTATAAAAATTAAAATTGTGATGGAAATTTAAATAAAAATGACATACGAAATATTTTGTACATGTACATTTATTGTGCAATTTATGTTGCATGGAAAATTTTGAAACAATTTTTATCCTTATTTAGACATAATGCAACAGCACATTTTCCCCATCCAATAAATGTTTGGAATTTGCAATTTGGCATTTTACAACATTTTGCGATTTTCGTTCCGTATGGGAACATTTGAATTTTATCCTGTCTGACGCAGGTTGAAGAAATGTTTGATGAAAGGCCTCACTGTCTTTTTACATTGTAATCATTTTTTATGTCGGTCTTCACCGCTTAGGAAGTGAATTTTAACCCATTTTGCACAGTTCAAAGCATAGCTCAACCCAAAATGCGGTTAAGTTTAGCAAATCCTTGGGGTTGGCTCCATTTTGTAGAGATGAATCATTATCATCATCTCTTTTCAGAAATTAAAAATCACTGTCAGGCGGCACATTATCCCGTATTTCCTTTATTCCTTCGTCAGTCAAACATATTTTACTCACGCTTCTACCAAGCTCATACTAAAAAAGTTCAGTTTAATTTCAAACTCAAATTCTATCATACAAACTATTAGTAAAATAAATTAGAAAATTCAGGCTTAAATAGTTAGGGAAAATTATGCGACTCACAAGTATGCGTGAATTTAAAATGGTTTGAAAACAATTACCCACTAAATGAACATAAATAAAAAAAATCAAAGGAATTTTTAATACAAAAAAAAGCACTATACATACTATATAATTAGAAACATAAAATTAATATTTAATGACTCTAAATAACAACAATGCATGCATATTTCGAGTAGGAATTGCTGATATAAAATTAAGTATAAAATAAAAGGTATTATGAAGCGTTATAAATAAAAATCCGCACTAAATTTTAACTTGATTCATATATGCTTCAAATTGCACCCTAAAGTGAAGCCTAATCATAAATGCATAAAATTGAAATGACAATGATAAAGGCGAAATATTTCATTTTAAAACAATTCTGCGGTTAAATCTTAACATAGAAATGAAAAGTACATACCCTTCAAACTATAAAGAGTAAAATGTTTAAGAATCTAATATCGAATTTATGAATAACACAAAGCTGACTTGATCACTGAAAAAACAGAAATGAATTTTATGTTCTTGGCACTAATGACATACAGTTTTATGCTGCCGACTACTGGGGGAAAAAACAGCTAAACAGTGATATGGACATATTAAGATAAAAATCAGCCCAGTAAACCGTCTGCTTTGTAATGTTTTTAATGCTAAATTCAGTAAAGGTTGGTATGATTCATATATGCATCACCATGCATTGAAGGATTAAATAAAACCTGAAAACATTTTATATATTACATTATAATATTTATGTAAATATCGCATATTGAAATTTTGCTGCAAAATTTTAGAATATGGTTGTTATTAAATGCAAAATAATTTATACAACAAATTATCAATGACAATTATATCACTTAAACATTTCAATTTGTAAAATTATGTGATGCTTAAGAAAATGGGCATCGAAATTCATATTGTAAGTTCTTTTACGACATGGTAGGGTGAACCTGATGCTTAAAATTTTACGTCATGTTTTTATGAAAGTATATTGCCTTTTAATGCGAACTGTATGCCGTTATTGCCAATTTCAATAGAAAGAAACAACCTAGAAAAGTCTGATGTAAAATATGAGATTTTTTAAGAGATTACAAATTCTTTAATTTAATTTATCTTAAGGTTCTTTCTGAATTTCTAGTTCAGAGAATTTCAGCTTTTTCTTTTAATTACGGGAAACTTTTCCCAAATTTCGAAGTCAATATTACGATTTGACAATCCGTATAAATAATTTTGTCTCAAATTTAAATAAATTTTCATTAGATGAAATTCATTAAAAATTTATTTCACAGTACCTACCGGAGCTCCAAATAAAAGAAGCTTTATCTTAATTCATTTATTAATTCTTATTTATCTCTTTATATATTTTAATTAATTACTTTTTTCACCTTTCCTCGCGGCCTTGCATAAGCCTTCAGTATTTCTTAGGAACTAAGCCGGCTAAAATTACATGCTTTATATTTAATCATCATTTTGCTAAATAGAGGTAATAACACCTAATGTAGTTTTCGCACTTTGCTAAAAATTATTTGAAAGTAGGACCGATGTGACTTTTTTTCGCTCCTGCACAACGGAAGGGATAGGAAAATAGGTTGCCATGTAAGAAGTTCGCCAAATGAATTATTCTTTGCGAAAATTGAAAAAAAATGAGCCAAGACAAATTTTTCACTAGAAATTACAAAATTTAATATCTAGACATAGTTGGAGACGTAGAATCGAAGTATGGAAAAAAATTCTTATGTAATTTCAGAAAACGTCCAATTTTGTGTCAAAATACCTATGTTAGAACAATGCTATATATAAATCTAATATATATCCTAAGTCGCACTTTCGAGACATGGAAAACGCAAGTTAAATTTCGACAATCGATGCAATAGAACGGGAGATATAGAACTGTCCCATTTTTTTTACCTATATGTAGAAATATATAAATAAAAGGACTTCGTATTCTGGGCGGATGATTATGTATATATGCACTTAAAAGTGTATGCTAGAAGCTTTGATACTATGAATTACAAGACATGAACAGTTTTTCACCCCTCTAGCCGTGCCCGCCTTCATGCAGTTGCCTGGGGGATAGATACGGCTCTAAGTGCAGGAAGTGGGTGGACAAGTGTGCGTACTGGTACCAATAAACAAATTTGATGAATTTTCCATTAGACTAAATGAAAAATTGCACAGTTTTGGCAGCACCGCCTTTGAGGGTGCCAAGGACAGACCCTCAGAAGAGAAGTCTTAGCCCCCCCCTCTAGTACTTAAAATGACCGAGGAGCCCTTTTAGCTCTACAAAACACCCTCATAAAATGTTATGGAATCTCACAGAACAAGATAGAAAACATCGTCGAAAGTTGTAGAATTAGGCTGGAAAAGTACAGTGCAATTTACGCTTAATACAAGGTTTTAATTGTACGACACACTCTAAAAAAGGATGAAACTAAATAGTTGAATGTATTGAAAATGTTATTCTGAAACTGGATTTTCAAGAATCAGTTCCTTTATATTCGGCTCTTCTTTAAGACTTCTTTAACAGTAAGTGCTTCAGTCACGTCTTGCGAGAGAAAAGTTTAAGTCTTTTAAAAGCTGTTTTCATTCAACAATGAGCCAAGTGAGACTTACCAGTTCGAGAAAACTTTCTAATTAAAATGCAGTGGCTAAAAACATTAATTTTGATGAAGCTATTAATTTTTTTTTTCAAAAGCTTGCGAAAAAACAGTTCTAGATTTTTTTTATTCGAAAAAAAGTTAAAATCATTTTCTCTGAAACATCAAAAATGCAGATCAACAAGCTTTTTCAGATATGTGTGCTAGATGGTGGTCTTTGTTCTTTTCTTCAGTCTTAAGATTTTTTTGTTTTATAAACCATTTAACTATTTAATCTTAATTAAATAAACGTTAATTAGATATTTGTTTGTGCATTTTGTATGATAATAATTCCAATAAGAGGGACCCCAGGGAGATATCTGTCCCGGGCCTCGGTAGCTGTAAATCCGTCACTGATAGATTTCAATTTTTTCTCATGAAATTTCTTACTTGCTATAAAATATTTCTTTTTATTTAAGTTATGAGATACTTACGTTTTAGTCTATAGAGAATGAAACTTCTGCTAAGTAGCTCTATTTAGGGGCAGTTATGGATGAATGTGACATCACAACACTCTTATAACATTCGCGCTTTCATCTGGTGCAATCCCGACTGACTCTCGATAATCTACCTCTTGTTTTCCTGAACAGGGATAGAAATTAACTGTTATTATTGTATTTTTTATTTGCATTAAAAGAGATGAGTTCCAGGGCTGTAGACCATATATATTTGTGACCAGGAGCCGGTTTATTTACAGCTGGCCAAAGGTATTAATCATTAAACTTTTACGCCAATCATTAAACTTTTAAGCCAATCATTAAACTTTTACGGTTATGAAAGCCGCATTAAAATGATATTTTGCTTAGGTTTATAATTCTCAAAGTTTTGAAAGAGATAAAATTTGTTGCCATCTACAGTTTAAAAAAACTTTTCAAATGGAACAGTGCATTCAGCGCCAATGATTTAAAAAATGAAGCTAGATGTTTTTAAAATACTCTGCAAATTACTCCGCTTCTTGCTTTAATATCAATGTTAATATGTATGTTTAAATGGGCCAAAAAGATCTTTCAAAATTCTGGACATCAGTTACGCTACTCAAGTTCAGAAGATTATTTTTGTAACACTGATTGCTAAAACGAACATTAACTTGGAAAATATTAACGTTTAAAATCAGATGCTAGAAAAAGCTTATCAAACCTTCTCGAACATCACTAATTCACGCCTGCATTAATTCAATGCTAGCTTTTGTGCATATAATTTTATAATAATGATTAATAATGCATATAATTTTATAATAATTTACAATAATAATTTTATAATAATCATGATTAATTCATCGATTCTTAGTACAAATATTAATTATCCTAATAAATAAATTAACCAAATTCCTGCTACCTTCTCTAGACAAACGTCCAGCATCCAAGAGAAACATTAAGTTTAAAAACTGCACAGAATTATCGCCCTCATTTTTCCGGTGGCAATAGTGCTGATATCAGCAACAATGGCTGCGTGCCATTGTTGTTCATATAATGAGAGAAAATCATCAATTTGATACTATTTCACAAAAAAAAAATCATTCGAATTTTGAAAAATCGATGTGCACTGGCTCTTGTCTAGATGCATCCTGTGTACCAGATTTCATAGGCCTGGGTCTATTAGCTTACGCGCAGTACGAACGAAAGACACCTACACACACAGAAAGACTCGTCCTTTTAAATATAGATCTATAAATTAATTAAACAATTTACCTTTGCAAAAAGAAACAATCTTTCAATTTCTTAAACTGTTCAATAGAGTGAAATCTCGCTTTGCTATAGCCCATTATGTCTTAAAATGACGCGATTTCGTCAGAAAACATAAAATTAAAAAAAAAAAAAAAAATCTAATTCGAATTTCGAAAAACTCGCTTCGAGGTGCACTGGCTCATGCAAAACTTTTCAATATCTTACAA
>KK117509.1:18289-53267 GCA_000611955.2 Stegodyphus mimosarum
ATGCAATTTCATCAAAAATCTATCAACAACAATAAGAAGAGAAAATTGTTGCCAAAACTACATTTTAAAATACCTGAGATGTGAGAAGTGTATTCGGAAGCTTCATTTCAAAAATTAAAAAAAAAATACAAAATATTATTATTTTTCCAAAATTCTTTTTTAAAAGGAGTCTAAAGGATTAAAGTTCAACGTGTCCAAAAATCAAAGGAAAATAAACAGGACATTTTTTAAAATAAGTTTTTTTTAAAAAAATTCCGCTGAAAAGGTGTTAAGCTCACCTTCCTAAATAAATTCGTATTTAATCGATTTATTGAAATACGAAATTTATTTTAAGTTCGTAAAACAGCTAAGTGTCTACGCTTCACGACGATGTAAAAATGAAATGTATAGAGTGAAATCTCGCTTTCCTGTAGCCCATTATGTCTGAAAATGACGCGATTTGGTCACAAAACATAAAATAAAAAAAATTCTAATTCAAATTTTGAAAAAATCGCTTCGAGGTGCACTGGCTCTTGTGTAGATACACCTATGTACCAAGTTTCGTGGCCCTGGGTCTATTAGCTTACTCGCAACACGAACGAAAGATACACACACGCACACATAGACACACACACAGACTCTTTGTTTTATTATATGTAGAGACAAGTATTTAGCGTTTTACTACAATTTCGGTTAAAAACTTATTATCTTCAACTCCTTCTGTAACTTCTCCCGTCATTTCAGCTATTCTTTTAAGTCTGTAGAGATATTAGGTATTTTTTTGAGAGCAGGAGAGATGAAAAATGAACAATGCCCTTGCCAAGACTCGAACCACGGGCCTCTCGAATACGCGCTGAGCGTGCTTACCACTACAACCACGAAGGTGGGAGAAATACCTTATATACTTTCCCTTGGCGGCTGGGGATTAAGGGATCCAATCGCCAAATTTTGGTGGTGGAGAATCATCATCCACCACCTTTTTTAGTTCGAGCCCCAACGTAGTGACATCAGGTATTTTTTTTTAAAGCAGGAGAGATGAAAAATGAACAATGCCCTCGCCGGGACTCGAACCACGGACCTCTCGAATACGCGCCGAGCGTGCTGATCACTAAACCACGAAGGCATGCTAAGAAGGCGGCAGAACTACCTTATAAGTTTACTTAATCAAAGTAACAAAGCTTAAAGAGTCTTGAAATTAAGCATTTACAGTAAGAGTTAAATGGTTGTTCATGTATTTTATTACTAGCAAAATGTTGCTGAAAATTTTATTTGTGATACGGAATAACTTGTATTTTCTTCCAAGGTTAAATTCCGAAAAAAGAGCAAGAACTTTCATTGACAAGGGAAAGCAAGTAGTTTTCATTGTATTTCAGCAAAAGTTTTTCTCAGTTTATTGAGTTGCTTTGAGAGGCAAATTTGTTAACATGACTGAAAGAAACAGACTGTTGAATATCGTTTGTGAGACACCACGTGACAAAAGGTGCAGATATGCCAACGAGAGAAACGAATATCATGATCCACGACTCCTGCTGGGAAACTGGAGAGAAGAACGTGCTCGAGAAGAAGTGAGAATTTACTTGAAATTTATGCAATTGTCTTCAGATTTCTTTCACATTATTTGCAAATTTCATTACTATTATTTGCTTTTACATCTTTCATTGCTATAATTTCAATAAACCATAAAAGAAAGTCAAATTGCAAGGGATACACAGCAACGAAAAATTTAATTAGGAGAAAAAGGCAACCTTAATTCCTTGTCGATTTTTAATAAAACTCTACTGGTTTCGAGGGCCATCAGACACAGGTCTCTCTTCTTTGGTGTATCGTCCTTGAAATGGAGAGAATTTTGTTCCTAATCTATGTCAAACTAAGGTCCCTTCTTTTTTCTTATCTAATTTAAAAATTTTAAAATCTATGAAATATTTGTTTTTAGAAATATAGCAAATAGTTTTTAGAAATATAGCTGTTTATAGAAATATTTGTTTTTAGAATATATGCAGCGGAGTTAAAATATTTATTTCTTTAAGAATATAATAGTCTCGTTATTGGAGTCAAGGCAAAGGTTAATTTTATTTTAAATATATAGAAATACATAGAGAAGTACAGGAGAATACATAGAGAAATACATAGAGAATATACATATAGAAATATATAGAGAGCGGCCGAGCGATAACGCCGCTGAACACTGGTAGCTTGGTCCGAGGCTCGAATCTCGCAAACGGCTGGCTGCATAAGCGTTTTCGTGGCTTTCCCCACGTGTATCCTGTATACGAGCTAACATCATTTAGAAAGCCTTCCACAAAGGCATCCTTTCCCTTAAGCAGATAGCCCTCGAGGCTTTGCTGTAATCACATAAACCAAACCATGCAGAAGCTAAGGAAATTATTTCTAAAATGAAATTTTATCAGTTCCCTGAAGGGGAGAAAACCTCATTCTTTTTTAAAAAAAGAATAAGAAAATATACCTATTGGAAAAGTTGAACATCATAAAATGACACAGTATAAAACGGGCATTTTAAACAAGCCAGTGTCGTATGATAAATTCAGAAATGTTTTTAGTTCTAAATTCAACATCGAATTCGGTTACGTAAGAAAAAACGCTTGCAGTCTTGTGTTACATTAAGAGCAGAAATTGCTATGCTTGCCAAAAAATCAAAAAGATTGTGGAAGGATTAAAGAAAGCAAAACTGATAAATTAATGACGGAAGAAAGAACTTCATTCAAGGAACAGCCAATTATACCAATGAAGAAGCTTTGTGCTCCCAAGCTTAGCATAAGAAACTGAGGAAAAAAGGTTTAGCCACTTTGGGAAAAAAAAATTGAAAATTCATTCCTCTCCTATTTTGCATACATATATTTTTTTATAATACTAGTTTCATTAAACAAAATTGCTATTACTAATTTTCTAAATGATTTTATAATAATATTCTTTATTATTGAAGTTACACAAACTGAAAGTTCATTTTTCTCGGAGTTCCTGTCAATGGACATTTGAGTGGTTTTTTCTCTTAGTTTTTCGTATGTAGCATTTTTAAATAATTGAAAATAAAGGGCTCCATTATTTAAAGCACTCAAATGAAACTAAAATTATGTAACAAATTAATACACAGGACTTACCGCTATGGTAATTGACAAATGCAATTCGTGATCTTTATATGCCTACACAAAAGTGAGTTGCAATTACCATTTTTTTTTTCATATTTCTTACTTTAGCAATTTCATATTGAGTACATTTATGATTTAAGATTATAATATCATTTTCGGTTTTTCGGTCTTCGGATTTACCGAAGTTTAAAACTTTTTTAACTGTTACAAATTCCAGTAATAACGAGGACACCAAATCGCACTTGGGTGAGTTTTCTGCTGATAATAACCAGAAATTCTATGAGCGCGGCATAGTGAAGTAATAGTTCGACTGTCTCAAACGCAACCTTGGGTGGCATTCTGCCAAAACACATAGACTCGTCCAAAAGGAGTGTTATTACTTGCTGTGACGTGAAAGGTCATGTGAAAGTCTTCTATTCTCTAGAAAGAGATATGCTGGAAGGAAAGAGAGTCCCCATCCTTCCACTTTATTTTGAGAATAATTCGGTCCGAATGGCGCATGCGTGTTTGCGCTCATGGTCGCGGATAAGGCGGTCGAACTATACCAGAAAGGTGGCCAAAAGATCATTGAACAGAATGGAACTTATTTGACTGTTTAAAGTTAATTTTTCGTATCGAGAAACATATATTGTGCCAGATTTTATAAGAACTTCTTTTAGAATATATGGAAGTATCAAAATAAGATTTATAGTGGAAGAAAAATTCCTAACACATAGACAGAACAGACAAACATCATTGTAAAAATAGTCAGGAGGTGTTGTGGGGACTCTAATTCATGATTATTCACTGAAAACTCACCATTTTTGGAGCTAAAGCGTTACCACCCTTAAGTACGAATATTTGTTAGAAGGAGGCAAAACGTGTGTTTTTTAATGAGTACAGCGTGTTTTGTACCATCAGATTTAGTAAATGATTAGTTTCCTGTTCAACCTAAATATGTAAGACCAAAAACAGGCACAATTTTAAGAGGAAAGAATATTTAATATTAGAGGAAATCGTTTTATTTCTGCCTAAATATTTTTATTAATTTTTTTTTCTTAGGCTGCTTTTGAGCAATCACTTTTGAAGCAGTCTAAAAGAGACCTTCCCGTTCAAAAGATCGAATTGTATATGGATATGCTAAATAAACAGGTAAGAAATTTTGTTATTATGTTACTAATTATTTGCTTTTTTTTTTTTTACTAAAGGCTCACCAGTGCCTAAATGGGTAAAACTGCTGAACATCGCTACTTCAACTCCAATTCAAATCTTGGCTAATGGGCTGGATTCATGGAAATTTTTGTTACTTTTTGTCATGTGTAACGTAAATACAAGTAAGATTTCTCTGTAAAGTGAGCCATGAAGGCATCCCTCCCTAGCCAAATAGTTCTAGTGTACTTTGTTATTATCAAATAATTCAAACAACCCGATATTTTACTAAGCTAAATGAGCAACAACTTTATGTAAGACAGCGTGACCTAAAGCCGCATTGAGCATTTCTTCGTAATGCATTTTTACGAGAAAGCTGCTGGAATTTCTGCCAAAATGTTGCGAAGCCAAGAAGGACACGATTGGTCTTTTCCTCGATGTAGCAAAGAATTTCGACCCTGTCTGACTGGATGCACTCGTCTACAAAATACACAACCTGGGAACCCAGATTACATAAACAACATCCTACTTGATTGGTAAACACTTCGTCGTTCACGTCTCTAGTAAATATTCTACCTGCCGCGCTACCTTCGTTGGTGTGCCACAAGAGTCCTTAATAGAGCCCATCTTATTCAACGTTTATGTGAACGCCACTCCAAGTATACCCAACACCCCATTTGCAATGTATGCTGATAATGCAACGATTTTTGCTCAAAGTGCATTCCTTAGTTCAGTCATTTAACATTTACAAAAGGACATGGCTAAAGAACCTGGGTAAAGGCATGGCTAAAGAACTGGAAAATCCACATCAAGATCGACAAAGCAGTGACTACTTTGTTCACGAGGAAAAAAAAGAAAGAAAGAAAAAAAGAAAAAGAAAAAAAAAATTAATGAGAATTTCAAATTTTATAGAACTGCTTTTCCATAGTCTAAGCAAGTCCTTTACTTTGGAGTGATCCTCATAAATTGTCTGTCATGGAGTCCATACATTAAACCTATTGTCCAGAAGTTTCGAACGTGTAAAGCTAGACTCTATCCCTTCATTAAAATATTCTATGCCTCGAAATAGCGTTCAGTCTATTGATAATACGTTGCTCGTTTAAAAATCCCTTCTGCGTCCCATGCTAAACTATCTCTGTCTAGTCTGGATCTACTTGCAAAATGAACAGAAAACAACTGTAATCTGCCCAGAATAGTGTACTGAGGCAAATTTTAGATTACCCCTGGAATATTCGTAAGAGAAAGGGTATTTAAGGACTGAAACTTGTCCAGCTAAGGGCTAATTATTATCAACTAGCTAAGCATTTTTAAAAAAGTCAAGGGAGGAGCAACAGTTCTGAAATAAAAGTCTGTAACTATGATTTTAAAGTTTCAAATGAAATCAAAAGGCCAATGGCCATCTTAAATATCCAAATAATTATGGAAAATATCTATATAAATATTGTATTAGATTATTGTCGTGTACTTTTCTGAATTATCTCCATATTTTATTATTGTTCAATAGCTTACCCTTGAAGTTACTTATATACAGGGTTGCAAGTTGATTTTTTTCTTATCCTGCATGTTATACGCCTTTTAAATTAAACAAAAATTTTCAGAATTTTTAATTGGGTTCGATTTGTATTAGGGCTTAAATCTCAGGCACTCAGGTCTCTAACACTGTTTCGATTAATGAGAATATACAAGTCTTCACCATAAATAGCAAAATGGCTGCCCGCCTGTTTTGAGATCAAAATGGAAGAATTCATGAATAAAATATTATAATCACCAACAAAGAGAGTGAGGAAGATGCCATAGTAATCAAATTTATTCGTTACGAAATACGTGTTCAGTCTCGCCTCCTTGACATATGAACTGTAAAATATAGAAAATGCCTCCAGAGGGCAGTGCTGTGCAAAAAAAGGGAAAAACCCGAGAGTGTGTTCTCGCAATGGGAAGAGAGTGTTCCCGCTTTTGTAGCGGAAGTGTTAAATGAATTATAGAGATGTGAAATAAAGCTACAGTCCTAACTTAGAAGTGTTTTCGAGTTATTGAGAAATTGTGATTTATAATTAAGAATTGTTCATGGTCCGTCGAGCCGGAGTTAGAAACGAATCAGCGACATATAAATAAGTGAGTTTGTGAAAACGAAAGTGTGCTCTTCTTCCGAAGCGATTGTGTTGTGTAACTTGTGTTCGTAATGGAAGAAACAATTAATTCGTTAAAGCGTGAAAAAGCTACCCTAAAGGGTAAAATCACCCGTTTAGAAACCTTTGTAGAATCGGTGGTTGAACCGATAAGTGAAGATATTATAACCGAACTTGAAGTAAAACTAGAAACTGTATGCACCGTGAAAAGATGTATACTTGAATTACAAAAGGATTACTTCAAATTGCCTGCAAAAGTAGATATCAGTGAAGCAGAATCGGATTTAGAAGAAATGGAGATTCGTCTGGAAAAAGTCGAAGTAAGATTAAAAACATTCTTACATAAATTAAATGTGAAATGTTTTGTGAAAAGTACTGAGAATGAACAGGGTAAAATAAGTGTTGATACTTGTTCTAAAATAGCTCCAGATGTAAAGCTCCCAAAATTGAGTTTACCTACATTTACTGGTAATGTTTATGAATGGATAACTTTTAATGATTTATTCAAGGCTGCTGTGCATAATAACGATAATTTGTCAAAAGGACAAAAACTTCAATATTTATTATCAGCCCTTAAAGGCGATGCTCTCCGAGTCGTAAAGTCAATCCCAGTTTCCGATCAAAATTATGAAGTTGCTTGGTCACTGCTAGAAGAAAGATTTTCAAATCATCGAGAACAGGTTTTTGCCCACATTAAGCGGTTTATGTCAATTCCACCTATTCACAGTGAGTCTGCTAGTGCTTTACTAAATTTAGTTGACATTACCTTTGAATGTACAAGAGCGTTAGAAATTTTAGAACACAAAATTGATGGGTTTGCTGAAATAATGTTTGCGTATGTATTGTTACAAAAATTAGATGCTTCAACAAAATTATGGTTCGAACGCGAATTTGGTAAGAAAAATAATGTTCCCAAATTGAATGACTTAATTGAATTTCTAAAAAATCATGCAAGAACCTTAGAAGCGTCTAGAGTTTCTAAGAACACGAACCAAAAGCATTGTTCTAAAGGAAATGTGTTGTTAAGTACTGTGAAGTCATCTAAGTGTAGTTTCTGTTTGGATAATCATATTATATATAAATGTCCTAAATTTCAAGATATATCAGTGAATGATAGGGTTGAATTTCTAAAAAGGCAAAGATTGTGTTTTAATTGCTTTTCAAACCATAGTGTAAAGCAGTGTTCTTCTAAATTTTCCTGTGCTAAATGCGGTAAAAAACATAACACCCTGATTCACTTTGAGAAAAGAAATAATAATTCATCCCATGGTGTACATTCTCAAAAAGCATCTTTCTCACCGAATAATACTAGTGAAATAAACATTTCAAGCGAATTAAATCCGAACGCGATTAGTTTCGAAACAAAAAATGCGATTCCTTCCATAAATCAATCATTTGTCGGAACGAGTTACGAATATGATCATAAATCCTTCTCGGCGCCAGAGCAAAGTTTTCCTCTTCAAGGTCGAAAAACTTATACATTTTTGTCTACTGCCGTGGTCAAGGTTCGAATGGGAAACGGAGGAATAATAAACATTTTAGCAATTCTTGACGTAGGCAGTCAAGTCAGCCTAATTAGAAAGGAAATCGCGGATATGTTACAAATAAAAAAACAAGCAATAAATGCTCCTATATCTGGCCTGAATAATTCGATTCTAACTGTTAAAAATAAGCTAGTTACATCAGTGGAAAATTCGAATGGAGACTTTAAAAGAAATGTTGAATTTTTAATTGTAGATAATATTACTGATCTTACTCTTTCGAAGCAATTGGACGTTAAGAAAATTTGTTTTCCAACAAATATTTGTTACGCTGATCCAAATTTTTATAGACCAACGAAGATTGATGCTCTTCTGGGAGCTGATATATTTTACCTGCTGCTCAAACCAAATCAAATAAAATTACAAGAGGAATCTATCGTGTTGCAAGAGACAGTGTTTGGTTGGGTAGTAAGTGGGTCTATGAATTTAAGTAAACAAAAGAGTTATCATTGTGGATTAGTAAACAATTTCGAAGATTTAGATAATCAGTTAGCAAACTTCTGGGAGTTAGAATCCCTTGGTATTAAAGATACCGAATTGAGAAATGAGGAAGATAAGGCCCTAGAGATGTTCAATGAAACAGTTTGTTTTAAAGACGGACGATATGAGGTTGGGTTACCTTGGAAGAGAAATTGGGAGGAACTTAAAGACAATTATGATGTTGCAAAAAATCGACTTGCAAACCTTGTTAAGAGAATGAAACGTGATAATTCCCTGTATTTAGAGTACTGTGATATCTTGAATAATTATTTGAGTGAGGGAATTATTGAGAAAGTGATGAGCCCAGTTAAAGAAGTGAATAAACCTTTATATTACTTACCTCACCATGCAGTTGTAAGACAAGAGAGCTTAACTACTAAGGTAAGGATTGTTTTTGATGGAAGTTCGCATGAACCAGGACAATTATCTCTAAATGATTGTTTATATCAAGGAATTAATTTAAACCCAAATATATTTCATTTATTGACATTCTTTCGCTTGAATAAGATCGCCTTCTTGGCAGATATAGAGAAGGCTTTCTTGCAAATTTCTTTACGCGAAGGAGATAGAGATGCAGTGAGATTCCTTTTCATTGACAATATGAATAATGTATGTGTATATAAATTCAAAAGGATAATTTTTGGAGTAAACGCAAGTCCCTTTTTATTGGCAGTAACTATTAAAAACCATATAGAGAAGTACAGAAAAGACTTTCCTGCTACAGTACAAACACTTGATACCTGTTTTTACGTAGATGACCTTATCACAGGTAATGACGACGTTCCATCTGCCTTTGAAATTTCAAAATGTGCCGAAAAAATAATGAGAGATGCTGGGATGCCCTTAAGGAAGTGGATTTCAAATTCTGAGCAGTTAAGAAAGGAGTGGAAAGCTATGGGATTTAAGCAGTTATGTCCAGAAGATTTAAAGGATAAATTGCATAGAGTTCTTGGTCTCTTATGGGATCCATGTAGTGATTACCTGTCCTTAGAAATTAATAGTTTGCTAGAATTTCTCCAACAGAGAGGGAACACCAAGAGGTTTCTAATAATGGCTGCTGGAAGAATCTTCGACCCATTGGGTCTTGTGACTCCTTTTACTATCCGTTTCAAGTGCCTGTTCCAGGAGATCTGGCAAAGAAAACTTTCTTGGGATGAAGCTTTACCTCCTGATATAAGCGAGAAGTGGATGAGGTGGTGTGAAGAAGCTCCACAACTTAAAAATTTAAAGGTTCCGAGATATATACTTGGTTCTTTTATTAATCAAGATGCAGAACTGGAAATTCATACATTTTCGGATGCTAGCATTAAGGCTTATGGAGCAGTTGTTTACGTTAAGTTAAAGGTTGAGAACGAAATCTTGATCAATCTTGTAGCTTCAAAATCCAGAGTGGCTCCGTTAAAGAAGCTGTCATTGCCAAGACTAGAGCTTATGGGTGCTTTACTTGCGGCAAGATTAGCTAGTGAACTGAAACCAGTTATTGACAAAAAACAAATATCAAGAAGTTTTTTTTGGAGTGATTCAAAGGTCACCTTATACTGGATTCAAAGTCCAAGTAAAAAGTGGAAACAATTTGTATCAAACCGTGTGAAGGAGATACAAAACTTGACAGCTGAGGCTACGTGGCATCATTGTCCAGGCAAGGCTAATCCAGCTGATTTACTTACCCGTGGTACAAGTAGTGATTCTCTTATAAATAATTCAACTTGGTGGACTGGACCTGCCTTCTTAAAGGAAATTATTCCTGAACCTCCAGAACTTAGTGTCACAGAGGATGAGTATTTCAATGAACTGAAAAAAGACTGTGATAGTATTGACTCTTTGAAACTCCTTAGTATAACAAAGGACTTTAACTTTTTAAATCGTATTTATGACTTAAGTAATGATTTTATGCATATTTTACGTGTTTTAAGTTTTCTTTTCAGGTTCATCTATAATGCAAGAAACCCGAGTTCCAAAAGGTCAGGATATATAACCGCTGCTGAACTAGAGCAAGCAGAGATTTTCTTAATCAGACAGGTACAATCTCAAGAATTTTCGGCAGAGCTGAAAAGTTTATCTAAGGGTAAAACAGTAGCCTCCAATAGTAAGCTAAAAGGTTTAGCTCCTTTTATTGATCAAAATTCTATTATTAGAGTTGGTGGTCGCCTCCAAAATTCTAATCTTGAGTTCTGTAAAAAACATCCTGTGGTGCTTCCACCAAAAAATCATTTAACAGATTTAATTGTAATGTATTTTCACAAAAAATGCTTTCATGTGGGACCGCAAACTTTATTATATTATGTGAGAGAAAAATATTGGCCCATAAATGGGAGAAATATTTGCAGAAAGATTTGTCATCAGTGCGTTGTTTGTTTTAAGGCAAATCCTTCTACTTCTTCTCAGTTAATGGGAAATCTGCCATCTGAGCGTGTTAATGAAAATTTTGCATTTAATGATACAGGAATCGATTTTTGTGGACCCTTTCTTGTGAAATACAAAAACCAGCGTAAGGGTGTATTTAACAAAATTTATGTTGCCATATTTGTTTGCCTCGCAACCCGTGCAATTCATTTGGAAATCGTAACAGATTTAAAGACACAAACTTTTATTTCTTGTCTTAAAAGGTTTTTTGCTCGAAGAGGCAAATCTAGAAAACTTTTTACGGATAACGCACAAACATTTGTAGGTGCGGCAGCAGAGTTAAAGAGATTGTTTAATATGGTGAATTCTCCTGATGAACTTCTTGCAGGATATTTATCTTCCGAAGGTATTGACTGGAAGTTCATCCCTCCCAAGGCTCCCAATTTTGGCGGTCTTTGGGAGGCTGGCGTAAAGTCATTCAAATACCATTTGAAACGTGTCGTGGGAAATACTAATTTAACTATAGAGGAGTTTTTAACAATTGTGATACAAATCGAAGGGTTTTTAAATTCACGCCCTCTTTCTCCTATGTCTGCCGATCCTAATGATTTTAGAGTTTTGTCCCCCGGACACTTTTTGATTGGCAGAGAAATCACCTCTATACCTGAGCCTAATTTAACTGGTATTGCAGAAACCAAACTTTCCAAGTGGCAAAAAATAACTAATTATGTTCAAAAAATTTGGCAGTTGTGGCGAAAGGATTATCTTAGTAATTTACATCAAAGATTAAAGTGGCAGTTTGATAAAAATAATGTTAAAGTTGGAACTGTTGTACTTATAAAAGATGAGAATCTTCCACCAACTAAATGGTTGGTTGCTAGAATTGCTGAGATATTTCCTGGTAAGGACGGAAAGGTAAGAGTTGTCAATTTACGGTTACCAGATGGAAAATTTCTTAAAAGAAGTAGTCGGCACGTATGTATCTTGCCAAATCAATAGTTAGACCATATGGTGTATTATTGCAATTGTGTTGTATTCATTATGTTATAATTATTTTCATTTAAGTTGTTAAACAGTGTTATTGTAATATGTGTTTTATTATTATATATTATTGTTATTCAACTTTTGCAAAATTTGTTTTGATATTCTCATATTGAAATTTGCAATTTCAATGGGCGGGAGGATGTTCAGTCTCGCCTCCTTGATATATGAACTGTAAAATATAGAAAATGCCTCCAGAGGGCAGTGCTGTGCAAAAAAAGGGAAAAACCCGAGAGTGTGTTCTCGCAGTGGGAAGAGAGTGTTCCCGCTTTTGTAGCGGAAGTGTTAAATGAATTATAGAGATGTGAAATAAAGCTACAGTCCTAACTTAGAAGTGTTTTCGAGTTATTGAGAAATTGTGATTTATAATTAAGAATTGTTCAATACGTAATCCCAATATTCGTCCTTCTAAGGAAAACTCATCTCTCTTGCACTAAATAAACGGGTTTGTAAGGGTTATCTTAAGTTTATTAACAGTTATTTTAAGTTTTGTATCTTTCCTATCTTATTCTAATTTCAGCTTACAATGTCCTGCCAGAATGTAATTTCAGAAACGCAGTGAATGCAAATGAGAAAGAGTACTATTTAAGTCGATACTTCACCGACTTCGAGAGAGAGAGAGTCGTGACTCCCTGACTAGCGCGGGTTTGCCTTTGCTAATTTCTCTTTTAGTGATTACGCTCGGCCATACCTTAGACCCTTTCTTGGCTTCGCCGATTTAATTAAAACTTAGGGGCCAACCAGTTAGATTTCTGATAGCTTCGGCTATACCTTTCAAATAGTTTAGTTAAGCTAGTTTTAATTAACAGTTAGTTAACAATTTGAAAAGTGAAACGGACGTTTATAATGAACCGACGCAAAAGGCCCTTTCGAGATTAATAGCCCGTCTGGGTAATGTCCTTTTGGGTTACTAAAAAAACATTTTGTACAATGCCGGTAAAAAGTCAATTTATTAGTCATTCTTTAGCATTTTATATGTAAAATATTCTGTGTCTTTTATATGGAAAATTGCAAAAGTTATTTATGTCAAAGGTATAGTCTCTTAACTCTGTAACTGTTCCAAAGAATGTATTAATTATGGTTACCTTAGCCAAACTTGCACGAGAAATGTGTGGAACATTTTATGCCTATCGCATTGATTATACTAATTGAAATCTTTGTTTTCTAGAGAACATGCGACTATTGAGATATTTTATTTGTAAGACTTTATTGTCGTCAATGGCAAAATAGTTTCCAAACATTTCTGTATTTTATTTTGAATCTTTTACTTGAAAGGACATTCCTACGATCAATATTTTGAGAAATAAATCGAAAGTTGGGTAATCGGGGAAGGCTGGGACTTCGAGAATGCAAAAGTTTCAAATATGCCGGATGTGCTTTTATTTACTTTCTCGATGAACTAGTTGTTATTTAAGAGCAATACATTGGGCTATGTGGATGTTTGATTTGCACAAAGAAAATTTTGATGAAAATAAGGACGGTTAAAGTGAGAACAGATAAAAGGGAGATGCTCTGCTGTTTAATATTTCTAAGGAGTAAACGGTGATTAAATTTTGGAATAATCTTAAGAGCTGAGAGGTAGAAATTCGAAAGAGCTGTTTTCGAACTTTCTAATAATGTTATATCTTTCATGAATTGTGATTAACAATCCTTTGACTAAGTAAGTAATTAAGTAAGTTTAGAAGGAAAGGCAACGATTTCACGCACTTTTAATAAATTATTTGTATTTCAGCAACTGTACAACCTTTTTCGAATCTTAATTGAATTTGAAACTCATGAAGTTTATGGATTGTCAGTATGGTCATTTGTTGAAAATATATCACAATTTACCCTTTACCCCCTTAATAAGGAGAATCGATAGCTCTTTGATTATTATACGTGCTTAAAATTCGTGAAGAAACAACCTTGTATTTAGCATACATTTAGACATAAAAAAATACAAAACTTGCAAATTTCTTTGCTTCTGATGAAGAGCGACCTATTTGCCTTCGAAATTTCTTTTGTCTAAATCTACGCCAAATATAAAAATGTTTCTTTACTAATTTTAAGTTTCACTTTGGCGTGTTTCCCTTTTGATTTTATTATACATGCTATGCTTTACATATCCATTTATTTTACCTTTTATGGTATTTTTCAGTAAAAGGCTCATTATGAGTAACTTCGTACCGGTAAGTTCGGTAAGTACCAAAGTACTAACCGTGAAGTGAAATATTCCCTTAAATTATTAGTCAAATACATATTTCTTCAGTTGTCCTTAGTTACGCTCATGATGGAAAATATTTCAGCTTTGTCTGATAAATTCAATGTTATCCCACTGACGATTAAAACTAAAACTTAAACTATATTCCTGCCATGTAACTTATTTCTCTTTAATTATTGCCTAACTTGTTTCTGCGCACTTCAAATCAGTAAACTGGAGATATTTAATAAGGTATTTGCTTGTATTAGTATATCATAGACTAGGGTTTCTCACAATATGATACGTGTACCACTAATGATGCATTGCATTAGTTTTGGTGTTTCAATTTTTACATTACTGAGTTTAGAACACAAGGATGTTTAATCGACAAATGCTTTTACGATGGTGCACATGTAATTTTTGTTCTTATTAATGTGGTATGAAACTGCCGTTAAATCTGCGGGCAGCAACAATGGCAGCTTTCATTAGAACAGGATTTGACACTCATTAGAATTTCATTAGAACAGGAACAGACACTCAATGGGTATCGCGGCAGAGAAGTGAAGATTGGCAGAAATATGGGCAAGGCAACTCAAATTGGTTCCAGTGGAATAGCCCAATGGCAAACCAACATTTTTTTACAGAACATACTGAGATACGTTATGGAAGCCTTCCTGCTTCACCTTGAGCTGTGCATCGAAACAAAAGAACATTTGGAAGATATTTAGAAGACATTATTTCCATGGTTCATTGATGTCGGTATTGTCCTCATGATGTGCATTTTAATATAAACATTCTCCATTTTTCTGTTGCGACTTAAAGTTAGTAGATACTATACGTGATACCCAGGACCGGATTAAAAGTTTCTGAGGCCCTTAGATTTTGGTGCCCCCACGTATGTTTATATCAGTTTTGTCTTCATTCATTTTCTCTCTGGTGCTAAATTCCATGGTAAAATGGTAATGGGAAATTTTTTTGGTGTCCTTTTTCCTGCATACCTAAGGATCTTTTTGTGGTGTCCCTTTCCCTTGATGCCCTAAGCACGTGATTATATTGCTTAATGGTTAATCCAGCCTTAGTGCCACCATACATAAAGCAGAAATTTAAAAAACAGAAGAATGTGCAGTGAAATTGTATGTTGCTGTGAGTGCTTTAATTACGTGATAAATTATCCGATTGTTTTAAATTTATTAATATTATAAATATGAATTTATTTAGGTGGAGCTTACAACTAATTTTGATGGTTTTTTGCACAACAAGGATACTATACAAATTGTGTGGAGAAGGCCAAATACATCTCCTGCTTCGTCTAATCAGAGCTCCTGTGTGTTTTTATCAGCATTGCCATATGATTTTGAGAAAAATGGAGTATTCGTCGAACCGTGTCTTGCAACAGGATCAAGCGATCTGAATGGGAGTTCTGTAAGATCGACGTTTCATGTATGCAGGTGAGCAAATGTTTTCTAACGAATTAAATTAGGGTTAAAAAAAAAGAATTCGAAAATGGCAAGTCTCTAAAACTAGCACTAGAATGCGAAAATTTAAAAATGTAATTATGGAAGTTCATATTATATTTCTTAAAACTATTGCACTTATTTATATTATTGAAACACAAATAAAATACAATTAAAAAACCTGGTTTAGACACCCAATGACTTCCTTGTGCGGCATAATATTTCAGAAATTATACATCCTTTTTACTGCACTCCATTTAAACTTATCTCCTGGAAGTATTCTAACTTAATTAACCGATCCCTCAAGGCAAGTTGAAAATGACAATAAAAATTTCAAGTTTTGAAATTAAATATCTCGGTCAATTTTAGTCGTACAGTAGTCAATTTTTTTATATTTTTATTTTTTTATAACGAGTAAAATACTTTCCAAAATATAAGTACAGGAACCGGGAGACTACATTAAAAGTTATATATCGTTATTTGTCGAAACTTAATTTCTTTAAATTCGTCATTGCCAAAATATGAATATTTTCATCGTTTTAAACACTTCTGTATGTGGAAGTATAGACTATGACAGAAGGTTACGAAAATAAAGAACGGGTAAGCACTTTTAACTCGAGTAAAAGGGCAGTTACGCATCTATATACCTATATCCATCTACGTATCTATTTGTCTAACCATATGTGTTGTTCTACCGATTGCAATAAAAAGAGAAATGCACAGTAAGATATTATAACAGCAAAATTTTGAAGTTCTATGGCTCATCGTTTTTTGAGTTACGCGAGATATAGATAGATTCGTACGTACATACAGATGTTACGAGAAATTCCTTCTTGAATCCAATTTAAATCCATTTTGTAAAAAGATATTCCTTTATTCTTCCCGTACGCATAGGCATCACGCAAGAAAATCGTCCATATGGATTCGAGACTATCAAATTAAAATTTCTCTTGAAATATGAAACCAGAAATCTTTCGCGGTAACGGTACTACATTCTTTACTTCGTACAATGAAGTAAAAAACAGTAAAATATAATTTACAAATATTTGTTGACGTAGAATTTGTTAGTGTACGAAGATCTCCATTTACAATTAAAAGGTTTTTAAGCAATTTTCGCTCTATTAAAAATCATTCTCATATACATTTATTGCACTCCAGCAACAGAAAGTTTTTTCTTACAGTTTCAAGTCACAGATGAATAAAAATTCAATACAAAATTCATACATATATATACAAAATATATATATGCAAAATTCAGATGTTACTGAGCTTAATAATTCCTTCAGTTCCTAAATACTAACTGAATTCATCTCAGTAGTTTTTACGTTTGCTTTTAAAGAACACTCATGAGTCGAAAATTAAAATTTGAAGAAACGTTTATGATGTTGAACAAACAATATCTGGTAACCGGTGGCAAGTTACGCTGATGACTCCATGTACCACCAAGTTGTAACCGACCAAGTTGTTATTTGCTTAGCATATTTGTTGAGTTTGCATAATACGTACTGCATTTTTTAACACAAAATATGCTTGTTACGAATTTATCAGAAGCTCTTGTACAATATGTAATAAGACGGGAAGCATAGAAAAATTATTGTAGGTAAGATTACCGTCCTTGTTATGTGAGGATCTTGCTAACGGCTAGTCTGTCTAGTCGAGAGTTCCAGAGCATTCTGGCGTGCTGTTCCTTTGGAAACAATCTGCAGACTGAATTAGTCAGGCTTCCTTAATTTTTCAGTTGTATTTTACATCCTCTGATTCGTTACATCTGGAACGATATCAGAGGAAAAACGAGATCATTGGTTCATCAGCCTTCCCGAAATCGAAAGACTTTGACGACAGACACAGTGCAGCATGCTAAAATCTCTTGGCACTGGTCATGAAGTTATGTATCTTATACTGCCAACCGGAACGAAATATTGCGTCTGTGATGTCAGATCATGTCGTCTCACACATCGTAACAGCATGAAAACGGTGACTTGTGGGGGACCACGCACACAGTTTTCCCTGTGGGGTTCGCCGCAAATACAACAGAGTTAAACTTGAAGTTATGTTCTTTAAAAAAGGAAGGCTCAAATGGAAATCTTTTCAGTCAAACGAAAACTTAAGAGAAGGAACTAAACAACGTGACAAATTAATGCGGAAATTAAGGACATGAAACATGAAACGTGAAAAGACCTTTGTCCAGGAAAATAATTCTCTATTGTTTTATGTTCAGACTTCCTCTTTTTAGGATCTCGTTCTTCCTGGAAAATTACGTACTTATTAACAAGAACATATACTCAAAAAAATTAAATAATTTACTACGATACTTCCAGTTTTGCATCTCCATTATAAGAACTTTACAAAAGTGGATTTAGCAGGCAACAGAAAAGAGTGATATTGCTTAACAAATACGCATATTTATATGAAATAAAAATAGGAATACAATTTCTACTAATAAAGGCTTTTTTGCTTGCGCTTAAGTTGCACAGTAATTAATATTTAGAGTTCTAACCAATATAAATTGATAAATACCATAAATTGGTTTTGTATATACAAAACTAATTTATATAAACATATATATATAAAAAAAAATATATATATGTGTGTGTGTGTGTGTGTGTGTGTGTGTTTGCGACTGAATGCGAACGCCCCGAGCTCAAATAACACACACGAAAATCTACTATCAGAAACGAGTCATTAGAGTAACGCTACTGATTTTAACAATAAACATGTTTGATATAGGAGAATAGAGCTATAATAGTGGAGGTTATAACTTTGTAGAGGTCAAAACCCACAACTTCCTTTTTAAAATCCTTAAATGTAAAATAAATGAGACTACGATTTATCTTTCGACGACATTGCTGCTCGCGCTGATCGGAATCTCACGAATGTCAGGCGACCACGAAATCTACAGGTCCAGAAGGCCCGTACTGAACGTCATGCAAGATCTGAGCGACCCTGGAATACTAACGCCAAAAGCACAGACATGCTATCCTTTCGGTCTTTCGGTATCGTACAGTCAATACACGTCAGTACAGTCAGATCGTACAGTACACGTCAAGTACCTTGAGTCAGGAACTTGGTTTGTGTGCAGGAAGACAAGTGTTCACACGGACAGGTACAGGCAGAAGCTCGGCCAGGACTGCTGCAATACCACAGGCAATTGAGGTATTACGGAACTTAGCTAGTTAAGCTCCGCTCCAATTTTGAGAGACAATACCCCTTGAGGAGATCCAAGAGTCTCCAGCAACCAGTCTCTCGAGAGGACTTTCGGCTCGCAGTGTAATTTGAGTGCCCTCTTGTAGCACAGATATTAAACTCTTACAGACGTCCATGCTCTCTTCGGTATTCGTCCCCGGGCCCATCAGCGTAACTAACCACCATACCGGTTGGATGGCTGTAAGCACGGACAGTGCTACGACGTAAGCAGCGCCACGGATTGTCACCACGAGGACCATTGTTGCGCCTTCCTTTGATGCTGCAGCAGAAACAGGCGCGCCTAGAATGGTGCAACGAAGGACCTCACTAGATGCCAAGTGTAACCCACCATATTCTTTTCAGACGAATTCTGTAATAATCTAAATAATCCAATCCAACGGTTTGCTTCCTCTCCAGAAACCACATACTTGCTCCATAAACACCAATCGGGAATGACTAGGAAAGTATAGTTATGAGGTATACCACAAAGGGTAGACCGATATTACGTCTGCAAAAAAAGAAAGAATAGACAATTGGAAATATTCAAGCCTTTTCTGGAATTCGAACAGGGGCCTGTCGGTATGGCAAGAGGCACCGCTAACCGCCATATCGAACAGAGAGATTCCGTTTGTATGATTTTCTGTGTGTGTCATTTAACCATCCTTACAACAAATTACACTCTAACTTTTGTGAGTGCGATAAATTATAGATTTAAACGGATTAATTGGGGGGAGGAGGTCCGCTAAATAGGTTGTCCATTAAATCGTGAATTGTGTTATGAAAAGTAATTAAAATAGGGTATTACACTTGAAATTGTTCTTTATAATGTAAATGTAAACTGTTCAACATACATACCATATTATTAAAAAAACTCCTTACAACTGCGTATTAGACGGATAAAAGTATCGCTTCAAATCCTGTTGAAGTTTCATCTTAATGGTTTCTTTTTCCCAGATAATGACGGAAACTGGCTCATTTTCACGTTACATATGGAGACCAACTCGTTCAACTGGAATCGAACCCAAACCAAATGTGCAAACCATAATGTAGCAAATGCAAGCTGAGAGAACTGCATTAGTTACATTAGTTAAATTACATCAGTACATTACTACATTAGTTAAATTTTAGCTGCATTAGTCAAATTACATCAGTAGAATTTTTGATAAATCTATTTGTCCCTTCCACCTTCTAGCTACTTTCAGTTTCGACTTATTGAAGACTGATTGCTCTTCATAGCTTCAATTCGCCTTATCGAAGTTCCACTGCCCATATCAAACATCAATCCAAATATGCGTTGCTTCATATACAGGGTGTTTCACAGATCATGGGACAAACTTGGAGGGGTGGTGGAGCGTACTAAAACATGCATTTTTTATAGGAATGTAGGGTCTATGGGCTGGGCACCACAATGCTGGAACCACATGCGATCACGAACGACAGCCGAAACATCCTGCAGCAATGCCGGTAGCACCCCTTGCAGAAACATGTGATAACATAAGCCATTTGTACGGGCAGGTAAGAGGTATGGGCCTATGAGATAGTCGTTAACAATACCCCCCACGCATTCACTGAGAAGTGGGTTTGGAATGCGCGTGGAAGTGTGCTGTGTGGATTATGAGTTGCCCACACGTTCATGTTGTGGCTATTGAAGATGCTTCCTGTGAGAAAGCTGCCTCGTCCCTGATTAGCACATCCGGTGGGAAATCCGTCTGCGCCTCACACTGCTGCAAGAACCAATGACAGAAATGAACTCGAAGAGGGTAATCTGTCTCTTGCAAGGCTTGGACTCTCTGCAAATGGTATGGGTGCAAACCATTTTCATTCAATACTCTCCAAAACGGTGGAATGAGTCAGCTGCAGACGACGTGCAATAAATAGGTCTTGCACTTGTCTGAGGGGATTCATGCACAATGTTCAAGATGGATTCTTCAATGCGAGGTTGTCGTGCAGTTCTTCTTCCACTCCTAGTGTCAGAGCTGGCTTCAAATGCCCCATTTTCACTCATGGACCGATGCAACCTCTCGAACATTGTGTGCTTCGGCATACGCCTGTTCGGAAACCGTTCCTGGTACAACCGTAGCGCTGCTCTGCCCTTCCCATTAGCAGTCCCATACATGAGATGTATGTCAGCTTTTTCCCTGTGCGTCAACTCACCATCACGCTCGACATCAGAGTTGCGAATGATCCTCTGATGCATCGGATCGTGGTTCGTCCGGCTCACTACCGCCCTCTACCGCTGCATTGCCAGCCAATCACAGCTGTAGTTCCCATTACTGTTAGTGTTCCCTTTTTTGAACATTTATTGTGAATACTGTATTGCTGCAAAGAAGCACTTTTCGTTGATTTTGTACATAAACACATTTTCCTCTCGTGCCGTTTTTTAGCGTTCGTACCTTAACCCTTCACTTTAGACCCTACATTCCTATACAAAAAATGTATGTTTTAGTACGCTCCACCACCCCTCCATGTTTGTCCCATGATCTCTGAAACACCCTGTATATTTAAACGTTTTATAATGATAATTTTCTCTTCCAGAAATGATGATCGAATTCCAGACTGGATTCCAATTATGTTTGGGGAATGTATTACGATATGCACTGTCATTCCTACAGGAACTGTAAGTAATGTATTTACCTACATGAAATAAATAAACTTTAAATTATTTGATATCCTATTGTTCACATTTTGTGTTCTGCACGTACCTGCACATAAAATCGTTATTATTCCAAACAAAAAAAGAAATGAACTATATACTACGTTTCTTCCCTGCAATTTAAACACCCAGCTAATTTATCAAAAACTAATATTAATACTTTGTAAAATAAAATAGCCTTCAAAATTAGTTCCATGAGAATAAACTACTTTTATGGATATTTGGTTGATATTAACAGAAAATTCCTAATATTAAATAATTACAGGTTAAAACAGTTGTGTTAAATTATATCTGTGTTCATGACTCATAATTTTGATGAGCGGATTGCATCAGTCTGGTGTTTAATTTCTTGCTAAATAAACATTACGATGTAATAGTAATCGCTATTTTAACAGTGAATTTTCTTTCATCACACAGGGGGATACTTATATCATGATCTAAATAGATATTCTTCTGTTGTGATAAATAAAATAAGTACTATTAAAAAGGTTTTTATACTATAAGCGTTTATTAAAAATGGATCTAATTAATCCATTAATAAAAGAAAACTAATTTATCATATTGTTACATGCTTATGGGTGCGTAATAGATTGAATGCCCACAGGTCCGGTGATAGGCTGATATAATTTATTTTATCAAAAACACTTCTGGAGTTCTGGAAACTTTTCATGAAAATAGTCGTACGGCTCCTCACAGGATCACAATCAGTAGTTACATTTCAAGCTACTTGAGAATGTTAAACACAACGCAGTGCAAAGCGAAATCTAAAGAGAGCGAAGCTACCAGAAGATACCTCAATACTCCGAACTCACGCTGAACTAACAACTAAACAGGAACTGATGCTCTCGTGGATCTTATGTAATAGTTTTCTCCCGGCCGCCGAGAGGTTTCAAGTCATTTCTGCTTCTCGAAATTACTGGAAAGCATATGAGGGCCGGATATGGTTACAGTTAAATATAAGTTCAATTGTAGTTATTATTGATTACAATATCTATTACGGCGATACAGGGACAGGACAGAAATGTGGCAAAATGGTCGCCAAGTTTGGCGAATTTTCGCCAAATTTGGCGGCAAAAATTAGTCATCAAAACCGTTGCCAGCTAGCGAGATGGCCATTTACTCAATGCTAAACAGACTTGCCCCTGCATTCTTTCTTTTCCGGCCAGCATCGCCTCTTTAGTTTTTTTATGTTACATTAAACAGAAAGTAATACAAAAATTTCGCATATAATTTCACTAAAATCGTGTATATGTGTACAAAATTCGGAACAATATAGTTTAACGGGAATTCTACTTACAAAATTCATCTAGAATTTTATATCGAGAATAATAAAAGAATTAATAGAAAATTTTAAAAGATAATGTGGCTTATACATTTGACAAAGCAATTAAATTAATAGATGTCGTTATGTAGGTTCTTCGCGCTTTTATTATTCGTGTTATAAAATGAATAAAGGCCTTTTTTTGTAATTGTATTTTATTTACTATTTTTTAATCTCAATATCCGTTATCAATGAGTCATTGTTATAACACAAACGATAAATTATAATGAAAAATAACTTCAGTTTGAAAATTCGATATAATAATAATGTTGCAATGAACATTTTACCTGAAACTAAAATTAAAAAAACGCGCGTTGCCACATTTATTCATAAAGTACGTCAAAATGGTAAACTTCAACGGGTTGTGTTTTTTTGTTTATGGCAAAGCACTCTAGAGTTATCTGCCTGAGGGGAAGGTTGCTTTCGCGGTTGACGTTTTAAGGAAAACTGTCTCGTATATACATTACACAAGGGCAAAACCCTGAAAACACCCATTCAGCTAGCCTGTTCGCTTGGAATCGAAGCTAGTTTGGAAATATCAGTTTTCAGCAATTTTACCTCTGGGGGACCCAAACCAAAAGCAATTTTTTGGCGAGAAACGCTCTTGTTCTCCCATCTGCTTCAAACATCAATACACTTTTTTAAGAAATATAGAAAATAGTTCAAGTAATATTTTTACTATTCTTGTTTAAAAATAGGGCGAAAATTTGGCTTTATAATCTGTGAAAATTTCAAAATTTCATAACCGACACATGTTTAGATGTTAAAATTTTAAAATCATAAAGGTCAAGTAGTCTAAAATGTCTTTCAGTTTTCGTAAATTCGCCAAATATTCGGAAATTAAGCTTACAATTTTCATACAAGTTTTATTGAAAAGATTTTTTTGTGCTGCGTTCGGTGGTGCAAACAGTAAAATTCTGATTACGTTAGTTTGTTCTTTAAACAAGGATATGTGAGAAAACCGTTTAAACGCTAAATTAAACAAATCTAAATTGAATTTTGAAAAAATCGCTTCATCATATTCCATTGTCGTAGGCAAACTGTGTATGTACGAAATTTGAACCCGACAGCTTATCAGAAAGTAAATCAAAAGCGTTGTTTCATTTTTCCCACTGTTGCCACCAAATATTATCGCCCTGTATTATATTTAAAGAAATTAAACAAGGAAGAATCTGCATAAATGTATATGTTTCTCGCACTGTGATAAAACAACGGTACCTAGAACCATCAAATTTTAAATAGCATACATTTCCAGAATATGGGCACCAGAATATGGGCATCCACCAAATATGGGCATATGGAAGCCCTTGATTTGGAATGTGGAATTTTTTTATTATCTAGTTCATGTTTTGTAAGCATTTATGAGTTTTTGAATAAAAAATTCAGAGATTTCAAAGCGAGCAATGGCAACACTGTACAAACAAATCAATAACAACAACAGCAACAACAACAAAAAACACTTTTATCTCCTGCTCGCGAGACTGTGTATCGGAAATTCTTAAGATATGTTCTTTTAAATATTTTGCAATATTGCTGTTGGATTGAATTTTGTGGTTTAAGTGCAAAGAACATGATATTTAATAAATAAAAGTAACACACAAAACGTTAAAAAAAGCCCCTTTGGGCATAATATAAAATGCGAGAGTTTTCAGTTTTTTTTTAAGATTTTTTATTTATTACTTAAATTTTCGTTTAATCTAATCGCTAAGTCTCAAAAAACTTCTGTACAACTTTAAAGTTCGATTGTTGTTACTACTTGTTAATTTTCCCATTTTCATTCCCATGCCACCGTCGCGAGTTTCAAGCGTTCGATTATTCGATTCTTTGGAGAATCGAGGCTTATGTAGTTATCCATAAACTGATAATCAATATGAGTTTATACTCTTTCCGTTGTTATTTTTGCTGTCTTACCTAATATAAAAAATACTTTCCATTACAGTTTTACCTTTACTCAGAACAAAGAACTCCTCTAGAATTCGCCAAATATTCAGGTCACCAGAGCACTAAATGGGTTAAGAATCATTCGCCTTACTGTTTATGGAAAATAGTTGCAAAAGATCAGAATTTTCGCCAAAGTTTTTCGGAAGCAGAAATTGCTCAAGCTTTCTGTGGAACAAAGTTATCAGTTCCATATGTATCAGTAAGAATAATTTAAAGATTTTTCGTAAAAAGTATAATAAAAATTTGCAATATGTTTCTGAACTGAAATGCTTTCTCAATTCACAGGTTAATGAAGAAGTTATTATTACACATGTTAGAACTGGACAGAATCTGGTTCTTGAGAAAAGGCATCCAATAAAGTAAACTGCCATTAATATTCAATTTAATTGTTTACGTCATAGCAAATCCTTTACTCTATTTGCATTGCTCTCAGTATCTCAAGTGAATTTTTCCTAATCCTAAAACGATATATAATTTAAGCAGGGAAAAACAGGTGTTATTTATACTGGTCTATAGTGTTAATAACTGAAGTAACAAGCGCAGGTGTATGACTGAAGAATTTTTTCCAAAAATGTGCGAAATTATAATGTATAAACTTTTATTAAATATAACTATAGAGAGCGGTTAAGTCATATAACCCTTTCACGGGCAGTGGCTACAAAGCCACCTAAAATTTTTTTTTTTTTTAAGTGCGCAGTGGCTAGTTTCCTTAGCCACTTGCATTGATTGAAACTGAAATGCACAAAAGTCCGTACAGATGGCAACACTATACATTTTTTTTACCGAATTGTGGTCTTTGTTGGAGTGCTGAAATTCACAAGTACCGCAAATTGAAATTTTATTATTTAAAATAATATTTATAATTTATGCAAAACATTTTGACAGTTTCAAAGTTTATTTTTCTATCATTTAAATAAATTAAACTAATTCACAAGCAAAAATAATTCCTTTTTATTAGCTTTTTACAAAGTTCTTGGACGTGGATACAGGGTCTATCCACCGCCCATATAGGGCAGTAATACTGACCTTGAAAACGCCGCAGTTCAGAGAAACACGTGTATCTCTTGGTCTGGGAAATATAAACAAATTTTGTTTATAACATGTAATGAGGCTTTGGATTTGATTTGACTCTCAGTATAGTTTTTCTGTTCGGCCGGAATGTTCACGGTTTCTTAGAGAAACGAAACTTAGAATACTTTCTCTATGTGGATAATTCTTTTTATTATTTTTAATAGGATATTGATGATAGTACATTTCTTTTATTGTTTTAATTTCAACATAATTAAGTTTAGTACAATATCTAGAAAGAACTTATCTGTACAAGAAGCTCTTGCTATTGTTGCGTGCGTACGGGCTCGTAATGGATTGAATGCCCAAGTCGTTAAAAAGTTAATAAAATTTATTTTTTTCACAAGAAATAAAACAAAATACTGAAATATTTCCTCAGAGATATTCGTAAAATATCACAATATCTCAAACGTTAAACAGAACTCAACTGAAAACAGAGAAAGTTAATCCAATCTCACAGTGAATTCGCTACAATCAATAAGAGCATTAAGTAAACAAACAGTTCGCTTAAAACAACAGCAACTCAGCTGAGGTGTTTTAATTCGGCTTTTATAAGCTTTTTAATTATTCACTAGAACATTCTGGTAAAACCTATTTTCTCGATTTTTGTGGATGGCAACAGCAGGTACGAGATATTTATTTATTAAATATTAAAAGCTTTTTAATTATTCACTACAACATTCTGGTAAAACCTATTTTCTCGATTTTTGTGGATGGCAACAGCAGGTACGAGATATTTATTTATTAAATATTAAATACACGCGCTCTTGTATTTTTACTTTTCCGACGTAGGTTTGTTTTCAAAAATCGTCTGCGTTGCACGGGAAAGTAAAAAAAAATTAGTTACAATTCTAAATAAATAGCTATAAATAAATACGAAATCCGTAACACTATTTTTAAAGATTTGCCACCAAATGATTGTTCAGCAGTATCTAAAGATAGTGATTTTGGTGAAGACACAGAAGATCCAAAATACATTCCTGTAAAAATGGAAGGTGGCTTATATGGAAGATGTGCTCTTTGTAGTACAAAAAAAAAAAAGTTCATCGTTCTCGATGGCTGCGAAAATCCTGCAATGTCCCACTGTGCCTCCAATCAAGTGGTCCAATTTGTTTCGAAAAATTGCATACTAAATATTTAATGAAATTTATAACACATACCATATTTTCTACTCTAAAATTTTATTAACTATATTTCAAACTTTTTAGTTAAAAATCTTTCAATGAGTACAACAATGATATTGTACAATTATTTTAATTATGTATTACTTTATTATTATTACATTGTTATTATTACTTTACTATTATTACTTTATTATTATTACTTTAGTATTATTACATTACATCAAACATTTTGCATTTAATTATCATTAAAATTGTTGTTCCCATAAATATTAATTTCTCATAAAAAGTTTTCATAATAAGGTGAATTAATTTTGTTCTAACAGGTAAGCTAAATGTAAGAAAGCTGAGAACATTATGTTTACAATGTAATTCACAGAAAAGAGTATTTTAGTTATGCTCCCGTGAAATTTCGTGTCCCGTAGACCTTGAAATTTGACTATCAGTCGTTCCTGCGGAATTCTGAATGAATTAAGGCCTCTTTATTTAATAAACAATCTCTTCGCTTTTGCAAAAAAACTTTCAACGATTTCTACTATTTTGTCAGGCCCTACAATTTTATCGAAAGGTCTCTTTAGAACGCTATGAATACAAACTTCTCGCAGGTAATTGTTCTGTTCTATTATGTTTTTATCGGACATATTCAGCTGACCATATCGTACCCTTTAATACACACTTTGTTTTGATCACAGGATCCCTAACTTTGAAAATAATACATTGCTTGCTGTCCTGTAGAAGACAAGGCTCAGATTTTAATCGTTTTCTTAAATGCAAGAAAAATACAAGAGTATCAATTAATTTATAACAATAAGCATAAAAACAAAATGTGGCTTATCCAGAATCAGTAGAAGTTGCATCAAACGAAAGCGCAGATATTATAGAGATGTATTATGTCACGCTTACCCGTAATTGCCGTTAAATCGCGAAGCTTCGAAAGAGTTTCAGAATCGACGGAATAATAAATAAGTACCCATTTTTGTAACTAACTGGAAACACAACAAAGCCCCTTATAAAGAACCGGTTTTCAATGAACTCACGAGTATAACGAACGAGCTTCTTGGCCCCGTTCACTTAATGTTCTTGTATTAATATTGTTAATGTTATTGTCTACAGAAAACCTCCAAACCCATGAAAACTGGGTATACTGAATTTTATGGATATCTTTGATTGAAATGTTCTTTGGTTTTTCAAACTTTTTTACAGAATTTGTGAAAAAGTTTAGCTGAAAATATTACTGCAAAATCTCATACTTAGGCTATTAGAATAGCAAATAGAATAAGAATACCTCTTTATGTTTCACTCACACACTCCATTTTACTTGTGCTTTAAATGAAGGCTATTCGAGGCAATATAACACTCATTTCTTGGAAAAGCAGAATACACAAATTTTAGGACATCATACTGTCCTGAAATATTATTCATAATTATAAATGTGTATTTTAAAGAGAGGCATGTAACTGCGGGAAAAAAAAGGTACAGTTCCATATCTCCGTTCTACTGGGCCGATTGACGAAATCCAAATTGCGTTTTCCATGTCTCGAGAGCGCGACTTAGGATATGTATTAGATTTACATATAGCATTGTTCTAATATAGGTATTTTGACAGAAAATCGAACTTTGTTTGAAATGACATGCCAATTTGTTTCCATATTTCGATTCTACGATTCAAATTGTGCCAAACTGCCACGTTTTGTAAAAATCACACTAGCGGTTTTTAAAAAATTAGCTCTCAAAATTTTAGCTTCTCAATGCTAATTCAATTTGGTGAGTATCAATTAATATCTCCTTTTTTATTACACTTACTTGATTCTTTCTTTCACAGTTCGAAATTTAGGTTTACTCCAAATAAAATTCACCCATTTTTTTATCATTTTTTATGATTTATTTTTAAAATTTGTATTTTTAAATAATTTTTATAAATTTTTGAAAAAACATTTTGAACTATAACCTATAAAACTTTTACCATCAACTTATAAAGGATATATTTCTAAGTATACCTGCGAAACATTAGAGCTTTTTATTCAAAATTTTCGAAGACATACGTGAATTTATATGTTGGCGCGTTTTGAAATTTGGCATATTTGTTGAAAGCGATAATAACAGCTAATGTGGTTTACGCATTTTGCTAAAATTACTTGAAAGTAGGAATGATGTGACTTTTTTTCCGCTCCTGCACAGTGGAAGGGATTGGAAAATAGGTTGTCATGTATTAAGAAGTTCGTTAAGTGAATTATTCTTGGCGCAAACTGAAAAAAATGCCCCAAGACAAATTTTTGAATTTCTCAGTAAATTTTACACCAAATTTTACAAAATTTAATATTTAATCATAATTTGAGTCGTAGAATCGGAACACGGAAAAATTTAGTATATTATTTCAGAAATAGACCCATTTTGTGTAAAACTACCTATGTTAGAACAATGATGTATATAAATCTAATATATATCCTAAGTCGCGCTTTCGAGACATGAAAAATGCATTTGAATTTCGTCAATTGGCCCAGTAGAACGGAGATATAGAACAGTCCCATTTTTTTTCGCAGTGTACACATTTCGAGGAATTTAAAATATAGCTTTCTTCCTAAGCAATTTATCGTATGGTACTTACGTATTAACGCAACCACCTTGGCGCAATTTAGCAATTTTTTACAGAGCAAAAGTTTAAAGTCACTTGTCGGATGTGAGCTGGTGATTTTTGTGACTTTTTTAAACGATTCGAAAATATCGATATTTATATGTCTAGGACTTTCTGTCATCACCTTTTTGCCCTCGCCTTTCGCCGACAAGATAGTCCACTGGCAGCTGATTCGCCGAAGTAAAAATGAAATAAGCAATAAAGGTTGCTTATTTCATTTTCTTATTTATTTCTAAAACTTATTGGGAAATAGAACAAAATTTTCACATTTCATAATTATGGGCTAAACCTCTGATATATTCTGATATATTACCTCTTCTAAAATTATACATATACAACGTTTCATCAATATGTCTTGAAATTTTAGTCAGCTAGTTCAGGGCAGTCATTAATGCAAGCAGGAAAATTACATTTTTATGAAAGCTTGATTGGAAATGGAAGTACTCTGGAATCTTGTTAGCTCATTACTCTTTTGAACTTAATAAATGTATAGATAGATATACTAATAAATTAACGTTTGTACCATGTATAACGATATATTTGAATAAAATTGTGTACGAAAGCATTTAATATATTATTCAAAAGGTTTTAAGTGATTCGTTCTAAGTATTATTTTAGTAATTCTAGAAGATATGCTTAGTTACAAAACCTTTTTTGTTTTAAAATTTAAGAGAACAAGAGATTACAATAAATAAACAAAATTATAAAACTAAATAACCTTAATATAATACGTCAAGGAAAAATATAGCCATGTTAAGAAAAATATGCCTTGATGATGAAACGGCCCAAAGGCGAAAGGGCGTGACAGCGAAATGGCGGCGGTTAATAGTCCCATTCCCATATTTATATAATAAGCTAGAAAATACACTCTATTAAAAAAAAAGATGCATCAAGAAGGAATCATCCGATTGCTTCGGAATTTCGTATACATAAATTTTTTGACCAAACATGCAAGTGATTAAAATTTGGTGTCCAATGCATGAATAGTGCGATCTCCATCAGCGCATCCAGCAGATGTACATAAGGAGCTGATCTTGATCTGTTGTTAAAAATTTCTGTTGCATTGCGATTTAGTTTGCCTTTCAACGACTGAAAAAATGGCTCGCCGCAGGAGAGCTCATTACGAGCAACTGTCAGAGTTTCAAAGAGGTTGTATCATTGGATTGGAAAAGGCAGGTTGGGCAAATCGGAGAATCGCTCGTCATAATAAGTCGAAGCGATGCGGCGATCTTCAAAAGAAGATGCTGGCAAGAATGGATGGACAATGGCAGATTTCAGTGTCATGATGGTAGCGGTCGACCTAGGGCCACGACAGATCGAGAGGACAGAGTGATTATCAGATCAGCTGTCACAGCGCCTGACTCATCGCTATCAACCATCAGACGTGCAACCCGCACATGAATGTCCACGATGACCTCATAGAGGGCTGAAAGAGAGAAATCTACGCTTGTACCGACAGTTACGCCACCTGCCACTAACGCCTGCATACTGTCGAGCCAGATTACAGTGGTGCTTGGTTTGTTCAGGTTGGAATGATGCTGACTGGGGACGTATAGTCTTTAGCGACGAATCCCGCTTCCAGCTGTGTCGTGACGTGTCATCGAAAACGTCGCAGCTTGCCGATCCCGCTTTCATTATTGCACGCCACGCAGGCCCTCAACTAGAAGTTCCGGTCTGGGGTGCCATTTCCCTTGACAACTGGACCCCTTTGGTCGTCATTAGAGGCACACTTACAGCACAGTGGTACGCCGACGACATTCTGAGACCTGCTTTGTTACCGTTCCTTTTGCAGTACCCTGGATTTATTTTTCAGGGAGATAATGCCAGACCACATAAGGCACGTGTTGCTATGAACTGTCTTACAGCTTGTCAAACACTTCTTTGGCCAGCCAGATCTCTCTCCCATCTAACATGTCTGGGATATAATGGTACGGCGATTGCATCCACCAGGGAATGTTAATGACCTAGCCCGACAATTGGAGCAAATTTGGCAAGAAATACCAAAGGAGACAATCTGAAAAATTTATCAGTCTATGCCACGCCGTGTGCCAGCTTGCATACAGGCTAGAGGTGGGTCAACACCTTATTGAGCTCGTTACTTTATAACTCAGAAATAAATCATTCAAATGTTCTGAAATTTTAATCATTTTCTATTCTGTACGTAATCTTCCTATCCACTAATTTTTGTCTCCATCGAACAAATGCTTCTTGGTACGTCGATTTTTTTTGTTATAGAGTGTATTATCAATATATGAAAAGAATAAATATTTTAGCAATTTAAAATACAAATTTAAATTATTAAATAAGGATTACCTGACATATGTAAAAAATAAAACACTTATAGTCTTCTCAAATCTTTCTGTAACTTTTTTGTCTCATCTTCCTCTCCAACTGCACAATGAATTGTTTTCGCTTTTTCACGTCAAATTTGGCCACAATTTGGCGACATTTGGATACGGTCCCTGTATGATTGTAATTGGTTCTGCATTTAAATAACTGCAATCGATCCCTATATGTAACTGCAACCGTATCTGTCTCTTATATGTAAATTTAATCGCAGTAATTTCTACAAGTATATTCCTTTCCTTCGGACCTAAGCTTGATTTTTCGCTCTGTGGCCAGAAAAGACTTAGTGGTCGCAAAAGAAGTCATCTGCCTACATTGTATTTCTCTCTGGAATGTACTTGAAATTCCTCGGCGGCCAGCGAAAAACTATATAAGATCGGAGAGAGCGTACGTTCTTAGTTTTTACTTCAGAGTTAGTTGAGTTTGGAGCATTGAGAGATCTCAGTGGGAGCTTCGCTGTTTAGATGCATTTTGCATTGCGTTGTGTTTAACATTACTATTAGTTTGAAGTGTAACTACTGATTGCTTTTAGTGACACTGAGAAGAACTGTGCGAATATTTTTGTGAAACCTTTCAGAAATGTGAAGTGTTTCTTTTGCTAAATTAAACTTTATCAAGCCGTCATCGGTTCTGTGTGCATTCGATTCATTACGAACGCGTACACACGTAACAATATTACGCTTATTTACACACGTAATAATATTATTTACATACACACATCTAACAATATTGTTTAGCTAAGAGTCAATGGGAAACAGGAAATTAATAGTTGGACATAATTTACTTTTGCGATTTAGCAATATATTTTCAATGAATGATTTAATGATGTTTATAAGTTACAGAATATGTAGAATTAAATTAAGTACTACTAGGGATAATAACAATTTCTTAATATTGTGACATCGCCTACAGTTACTGCTGTTATCTCACGCATTTCCTTCTCCTTTTTACATTTTCCGCAGAAATTTAGCTTTATTTTAATCTTTAAAATTAAGCAAAAAGGCAGCCTTATTAAAGGAGCTCCTGAAGAAGAGGTGCCTGTGTCTAATCGGGGGCCTTCCCGTTAGAAAATCGCCGAAAACTGGTAGCTCAGTCCAACTTTCGAATCCCGGCGAACCCGTGGGTGTTTTCGTGATTTTCCGCATGTGTAACGTGTATGCAGTATCTTGTGGATCGATACGTGAATAAAACGGGCGCAACACACTCAGCTGGCAAGCTCTCTGCATGGATGTTTTCGAGATTTTCTGCATGGGGAATGTGCATGCAGTATCTTGTTGAAGCATATGTAAATGTGGATGCATACGTGATTAAAGCGGGGCGCAGCCCGCTCAGCTGGCGGGCTTGCCCGCTAGTCATTTTTAAAATTTCTACGTTCAAAATCAAAGCCAAATTAAGGCTGCAGAATAGCCTAGTTTTATATTTTGTATTTGTATGTTTCTCTTATTTTTGCTTTATTCTTATGGTTTGTGTTAGTAGTTATTCCATCATTCCACAATAAATAAACCTCCTCTTTTTTTAGAAAAGGTCGAGGCTGCTGGTTAACGAGAAATTTGATAAGGCCGATTAATCTGACCCCCCCTCCGCTGTCAATCGGAATTTACTGCAAAAATAATTAATGAAATTCGGTTAAAATATAATATTTTTTTCCTTGAAAGACCTTTAAATTGTTAATCATTTTACATTGTACAAGGTTAAATATTGAATCAATAGACACGATATATAAATTTCGCATTAAACTAATTCTGAGTAATAGTTTACTTAATTTATCCTGCAGGACACTTATGGGATCTGAATGGGAAGTTTCTTGTCACACTTATATGGACAGAAACAGAAATGAAACCGAAGAAAACTTCTGGGCATTTGTAGCGCCTTATGAAATTCCGTTTTCAAGAAAATATGTACGTGCTTGTGAAGACGGATATTTTGATTCTTGGAAAAAATCTCTTGATTTAGCAAGATCATTTGGACACATGAAAATCTAATAACTCATTAATGGTTTAATAAGCTGATTCCGAAATTATCTATTGATTATTACTTGACAGTTTAATAAATATGTATTTATGATAATGAGCTGCAAAATTAAGCTGTATAACGCTGAAAAATAAATTATTACCATCCAAATTTTTAAATTCATGAAACATTTGTAATGTTTCCTTCTGTAGTGACACTTACAATACTTCTCTTTCACTAAAAAAAGGCCTCATTTTCTAAAAGTACAAGTACCTCAATCTGTCGAAGGCTGTCACAGGAACGGGAAGTAAATAAAATGGATTTTAAAAAACCCTGAAAGCTTTCAGATTTTATATTACTGCGCATAGACATAGCATAATACTTCAAATTAATTAAACTTCCACTCATGTTTCATTTTCTGGTAATCCTTCGTGCTCTTGCCCACAAATTTCTTGCATGTTGGGAAAAATATCGTGTTCGTCCAAACCCATTTTCGAGAATGGTGATCATACCGGTCATATCCAGGCATCATTTTCTTTTCCGTTGGGTTTCTGATCCACATCAATTTCCACCGTCCTTCAGTGCAGCTGCGGAACTAATTTTGGGAAAATGTTGCTACACCGCTAACTTTCGCCATCTCGGCTGACCTCCATCTTCCTTTCATGGTGGGATAAGAATGGGTGCGGATAAGAATAAACTTTAGCATACAGAACGGACAGAACGCTGGAGATGGACCCCCGTCCTGGAGTCTGCCTTTCGGGGTGAGTGTGTCCACATTCCAGAGACCCCTTCATCGGCGACGCAGACCCCACAGTCCCTGCCCGGCTTTATACGTCGATTGGCAGGACTTTAAAAATCACTTAGTACAAAAAGAAAAGCGCTTAGACAACTTTGCCGCAGGGCGCCACTCCTTTGGCTCCGTTCGACTACTTGGTGCCGTACCTCTCTTCGTCAGTACTCGTCACAGAAACTGTGAGGACCAAATCCCCGACGACTAGGTCGGCGATCTCCGATCTAGCTCCACCACAGCAAGAGGAACAGACACGACAGTACCAGTACGGTCCCTGCCAAGCCTGAACCAACCTGAGAATAAACTCGGGCTCTAGTCCTGTGAAGACAATTAATTTTTCCCCGTGGTTGAGACTGATTAAGTACAGATCCTAGCCAGTACTTTAGCATACAATATATTTTACATTCCTTTAACGCAATATATAATACAGTGTATGTCGCCTAACCGGTATAGTGATTAGCATCGCTGAGTGTAGTGCCGCAATGCCCGGGTTCGAATCCCTGAGAAGGCATGGTGGTTTGTAAATGTATAGTGTCCTTGCGGCATGGGGGCACTCTGAATATGGGGCGAGCTGAATATCCTCTCGAGAGCCCGGAGG
>KK117509.1:53308-106730 GCA_000611955.2 Stegodyphus mimosarum
ACTCGTAATCTCGGTGTGCTCTCTATCACAATTGGGGGTGGAGCTGAGATAAATCGCACTGTCACCTGTAAGGTGCTCAAAGCTGTTGCCAACGACAGGCGCAATCTTGCTCTCCTTGCCACGAGGAATTTCGTGGGCTGGGGCTGACTATACGTCAGAAAAATTAGTATCAGCAACAACAACAACAACAATATAGTGTATAAATATCTTACAAAATACGTAATATATCGTTCAACAAAATATAGTATCAAAGTAATATATATATATAATATAATGTAGTTAATCTGATTTAATGTTAATATCATAATGGTTATATATTATGTTATACAAATATCCTTTTGTGTAGAGTATTTGTTATTTTACGCGGTTTCAGATACCTACAATAAATCTTGAAACGTGTTTTTCACGGATACAAGAACACTACTATAATGTGCGGTACCCAAAAAATGTTTTAGATCTTTTTCCTTAAAGATTGGACTCGCCGGTGGTCCAGCGATAAAGTCGCTGAATATAGGTAACTCGACCTAGGCTCGATTCCAATTTAAGGGGCTGGTTGAATGGGCGATTCGTGGCTTTCCCGGTATGTAATGTGAATATGAGCCAACTTCCCTTAGATAGCGCTCCACGAAGGTAACCCTTCCGTTAGGCAGACAGTCCTTGGGTACTATGCTACAATTAAATACCATACGTCTTTGCGCATTCCCCCCCTAGCTTTTTAGAGTTGTGTTCGAAAAATTTTAAAGATATTGGCATAGTTTTCCCTTTCTTCTACTGTACACAGATTTCTCCCTCTGAAAGTTAGTCTATTGGTCGACTGTAGTCCGTTGATTATTTTCATTTTTATTCAGTGTATTAAATTTGTATCTGCAGTTTTATATTAGCATTTCATGCATTTTATTTTCCCTTGCATTTATATTTTGTGCAGATTCTTCCCTAAGCGACCCGAACGAGGCTTCTATGAATAATTTTTTTTAAATGCCGGCCACTAGCCATTTTAGGCTTTGGCCACTACTAAGGCCAGAAGCTATGATCATTTTATTATGGAGGCACCTATCAGGAGACTATCGTTACCTCCTATGAAGGGACCGACAATTTACATACATGCATGCGTTCTTCGAGTTTCGAATCCGGGCTCTTTGGTACGGCAGTCAAGGTTACTAACAACTTTTCCATTTGGGCTACGTTTCTGTGAAAATAAAGTTGTATAATCCTCGCTTATTAAAAAATCCAATTAATGAAATATTCATTATGCTAACCAGAACATTTAAAGAATTCTGTAAAATAAGTGATTTCTTTACAGATGATTACGGTTACGATGGTTACGAGATATCATTTTATAAAACCTTGGTAAGGCATTTAGAGACACACTGCTTCTGATAACAGATTATTGCCACTAAAATAAAGGTGAAACGTGATTCCACTTTTAAATACTCATGCTCGTCTGCTTATTATCGCAGATATCAAACAATACGTTTAGGCGTTTATTGTGTAAAATTCCGATTTAGAATGACGAGTTTGACTTGTTTTACATCCATGGGATTCAGATATTTTAATCGTAATCGAAGTGGATTACTGTAAGTGGGATTTAATGGAGAGTGTTGATACATATTTTCGCATGCATAAGTGACGAAATATAAGAAATACTTTCTAAAGCAAGAATATAATTCTGAAAAAGTGTTATATTAGTGAACAAGGATAGAAGAATTCGTCAAGATTAGAACACAGTGGCTTACAACGCCAGTAAAAATATATCATTAATAATTTATAGTGTTCGAAAAGTTTTTTTTACGAGTTTTATTTCCTCAGATACTGATTGTAAACAAGTACAGGGTGGGCCAAAGTTCCCTTTACCATTTAAAAATGAAATAACATTTTAGTTTTAATTACTTGATAATATTCTTTTTAATATACACATCTTGGAAGTTTGTTTGGCTTAAATATGAAATTTTCCGCTTCACAAAGGCGAGCTCTTTGTTTGTGACTCTCCACAACTGCTTGCAAAATGGCTCTGTTTCTCAAAAGCACCGAACTCTTCCTAAGCTGAAAGACAATATCCGTTAGGAAATTCGAGTGGCAGACATAATCACTTTGAAATCAATACAATAAAATACAGAAAAGCTTTGTTTCTTTAGTTCTGAAGTGTGTTCTTCTAGTTTTCAGTGTTGATTCAAGTTACCAAATGAAGTAGTTCTCCAAAAAAAAACTGCTTAAAAATACAGATAGATTGTGAATATTACTTTTCTGCTAATTAAAAATAGTAAACTGGGAAATCTGGGATATTTTTCGTTATATGACAATGCACCTGAACAGTTTTCCACAGAAGGATAAATGCTTCAACATTGCCTATCAGCCACCGTTAAATTAAATGTGATATTCTTATTTTAATAACGTTTTTCTTATTTTCAAAATAAGCATTTTGTCCTGATCGGTAGAGTGGTTATGTATAGTTAAGCTTGGGTTCAAATCTAAAAGAATGTATGGATGTTTATATAGTGTCTGTACGGCATGAGCGTAGAAAATTCAATGGTATCTCGGAAAACATCGTTAATTAATTACAGGTGTTTGGTCTTGCACCAAACTGGATGTATACCAAACGAACATTTTCAAAAAGAATTAAGGGGAAAATAGTTAATCCGTTGTTATGGAAAAACAATCCTATTATTATTATTATTAAGCACAGTTTAATACTAAATATAAATGCCGTAGATAAAATATATACTATACATAAATGTTTCTCTGTTACCCAGATCAAAACAAGTTTCTCAACATGCTGTAATATCTTTTATCTTTGTTGGTAATCGATTTCACTTCCTTTGGAACATTAGCCAATTTAATAGTATCTTTGTTTTTCACAATTGTAGATACTGTCATTCCGGGCATATGCAATATAATATCCAAGTCTTGGCCATCTTCATACTTTTCAACAATTTCTTTTTTTCACCGCGATGATGATCCTAACCGCTGTCTTCGTTGCTTGACTCTTCTCATTAACTTTCTTAAAGCTCATTGTTAACGTATTTATAAAAACGTCACACGAAAAAGAGTACACAAAATCACGTGAAAATTCAGGTTTATAGCGCGGATTGTTCACTGGATATTAACAATAGGCTTATTGATGCTTATGAGCAGTCTTAACTTTGCACTGAAAGAGGTAAGATGATCAAAAAAAAAAAAAAAAAAAAAAAAAAAAAAAAAGAAAAGAAAAAAAAAAAAAAAAAAAAAAAAAAGAAAGAAATAATATAATAGACTCTAATCACAAATATTTTCTGCATACCTGGAACTGAGGCATATGTCAAAACTCTAAAAAGAAGATTCCAAATCTTTCACTTAAATTCAATTTTATTAATGTTTACATCTGAAAAACAAAACGAAAGCTACAACTCAAAAACAAATTCATGGAATACAAATAACGTTGCCACACAAAAGAAGATAATCATTAATTTTCATTTTCAAGAAATTAATAATTAATTTTCGTTTTCAAGAGTGACGTCATATTTCATGCAGCTCGCAGTAATTTTTCCTTACATAAGGAGCGCAGACGCGGCTTCTCGAATTCGAGCCGTATTCCAAGTAAAAGTATATACCAAACAAAACTTTTCGCGTCCAAATAGGACGTATAAAAAGTCGGGCATATTCCAAAGGGGATGTGTAGATATCACTGTACTGGTACTTCTCCACAAATCCGAAGTCCTTTAAAACAGTTGGATGGTAGAAGAAGAGGGCTGGAAGATTGTCGGATATGCCCCCCTTCCCGGATTATTCGTTAAAATTCCGGGGTAGCACAGTTAATGCGGTTGAACTATAATGGCGAAATTCTGATGTTCCGCCTACTTCTTCCTGTCCCGAAGTGTATTTGATTACGTTCCGCCTTGCTCGAAACAGTGGTTAGCAACGTTGGCCGCCATTGTTATTATCTAGTTCTCTATATGCATTTTTTATTTAGTATTCTGTTAACCGAAGCTTATACGTGGGCTAGATTAGAGACATTTAAACAAGCATTGAGATTAAAAGAGATTAAAGGCACTAATGCTTATCGTTAATAGCATTTGTTTATTGTATTCCTTGTTAAAGAAGTTGGACGATCCGCTCCGGAAATGATTCAAAGAACAGATTCTCTTTACTGAGCGAATTTATTCCAGTTCCAGAAAACAGAATCGTAGCTCTTTTAAAGTTCATGATCAGCTTTTGTTAGATGCATATCAGGAATAAATATCTGCACTCTGATTGGCGGAAAAAAAGCGGAGGTCTTGTTGGAGGTGTGTCAGAAAAGTTCGAGTTCCATTTCAGCGAAGACATAATCCTTCTGCGTTGTAAGTAAGTTTCATTTTTACACTCATGGACAAAAAAATTAGCGCACCAAGAAGGAGTCGTCAAAATGAAAGGAAATTTTACATACGTAATGACTGCTTTGATATAAGTAAATGATAAGGAAATCAAAGAAAAAGGATAATTTATTTCAGAGAAAAAGACAAAAGAACGGAGGAGTTAATACTCCGTTGGACCCCCTCTAGCGCGAATGCACGATGCGATATGATCGGGCATTGAGTCATACAAGTTCTGTATGATGTCTTGAGACATTTCGTTCCATATTTGCTGTAACCTTGCCTCTAGTTTGTTCAAACTCGTGGGATGCCCAACTCGTCGTCCCAAATGATCCCGGATATGCTCGATTGGAGACAAATCTGGGGATCGGGCAGGCCACGGAAGGGTAGTAACAGTGCGGAGACAATCTTGTGACACCCTTGCCGTATGAGGCCGAGCATTGTCTTGTTGAAAAATGGCTCCTGGGAGCCGTTGCATGAGTGGCAACACATGTGGTTGCCGGATTTCATGAACATATCGCTGGGCTGTCATGGTGCCACGGAACAATACTAGGGGTGACCGTGTATTGTAAGCAATGGCACCCCATACCATCACACCAGCTGTGGGAGCGATGTGTCGTTGTACAGCAAAGGCAGGACTGAGACGTTCACCATGGGCTCTCTAGACACGAACACGATTGTCATCACTGCCGAGATTGAATCTGGATTCGTCACTAAAGACCACCTGGTTCCATTCCGCTGCAGTCCAGTTTCCTCGTGCTCGACACCACTCCAAACGAAGGCGTCGATGGGTGGGTATCAAGGACAGCACACGTAATGGGTGCCGCGATACCAATTGTCCTTCCGCCAGGCGCCTTCGTATGGTTCGAGAAGACACAGGGGCCCCTAGTGAAGGTGCTACCTGTGCCTGGATGGCGGCCGATGAAGCAGTTGGCTGTACGCGTGCATTTCTTACGATGTGGCGGTCTTCTCGACGACTGGTCTGTCGAGGGCGTTCTGAGCCTGGTCTTCGTGTACATGACATCTCTCGGGTCCACTGGTCCCAACACCTCCTCACAACACAATCAGAGTGGCCTAATTGACGAGTTACTCGCCTAGCTGACCAACCAGCTTCCATCATCCCGACGATTCTCCCCCTCTCAAACTGCGACAACTGCTCATACTGTCTTCAAACACGGCGTAATGGCATGTCTACCTCAGCTCTTCCTTTGTAAATCATTCAGCACACTCAAACAAAGCTTTGGTTACCTGTTTTATACTCCACAGAGTACGACGTTCAACGCCCTCTACCGGCTATACGTAATGCGCAATCAGGCTGATTTTCTAATCATTTGCATATCTCCCCGACATGTACTTTCATTGCAAGTTTCGTTACGATCCAGCAATTATTTTTTGGTGCGCTAATTTGTTTGTCCATGAGTGTATAATTTCTCAACCTTTTGAATAATTTTTTATTTTGGAATATCATTGTTAGTTATGTGAAGATAGAAGGTTTTAAGAAAATCTAGAAACTATAGTTGAAAGAAATCAGTTCGAAGAATTATTCTTTGACTGAGTCGATTTTTTTTTATCTCGCCGTTCTATTCTTTTCGTTGGTTTGCTTGTGGATTTTGGGTCCGTCGGCTCAGACTAATGAAGCATTTGTAGTGAAGAGCTTCAAGAAAACATGTATATCTAATGCTTTTAATGATTCTGAAAATAATTACATGAAAAACCTTTGACAAGCGATAGCAAAATGATGACAGTGGTGATAATGGTGATGACTTGCAAATTATAGCAGAGGATAAAGTTCCAACCATACAGATTGGAAGTTAGAAGGAGAGGCCCTAACCGGTTTTCTCCATACACTACTTTGAAGTACCATGGTGACCAAAACATTCAGTGACCTACCATTAAGATCAATGGGCTTTGACACGATCCGACGTAAACATTTTGTAATTACATTGTAACTATACATATAAATGTACATATTTTCTTTCTCTACAGTATTTCAGAGGCTTAAGTTGTCAGGACTGAGTGTTCTGTGCATACTTTTGGCGAACATATTCGTAACCGTATCAAAGTCCTGATCTCGAACAGGGAGCTGAATGCAGCTATGTTCTGTAGTAGAATAACTGTGGTTAAATGGTAGAATAACTGCACGCAAGGAGGGTTTTAAAAGTACCCTTTTATTAAACTCCTATTTACAGCCACTTTCCAACTCGGAAGGGATAACAGAAAATAATGACCGCACTTGGGTCTAAACTGAACAATCAAATAATTTAAATTAAAGTTAAGTAGAAAATTAAAAAGTCGTTGCTCTCAGAGCTATAAACGCGAGGTTGGCCTCTATGCTAAACTATCAATGGTGCGTAGCAAGATTTGGCTAATACTAACGCGCTTAGATTTCTTGAATAAGTAATAGAGTAACAGCGCTAAGGCTTAGAATTTAAATACTAGCTAGTTAGGCGAACGTCGAACAGAGCTGCAGTGATCTGAGACTAAAAGCTCTCTCACCCCGAGAAGTTCCTTGCTAACCTTTTAAATACAAAACTTGGCTCCACTTCAAATTAGCATAAAGCTGAAACGCGCGCTCATTCTAACGGGAAGTTGAAATAAGAACTTACAGGAAAGAGAAAATTAACATAAAACTTTGTTAGTTTAAACTAAAACCTTACAAAGGTGAAAAGAATACATTTTTAAACAACATACTAATCGGAATTTAATGCAATACTTTTTACAGAACAGTTTCCTCAGAACGGTTTAATTTGAATGGAATATTTTTACAAGTTTTCGTTAATTACATTAAAAAAAGATTTAAAGTAATTCAATTTTATTCGGCTAAGGATTACAGAAATAAAGTTTATTGTATTATTAATATTAAAATTATGCTTTATTTTTTTTCTATTTATAGAGCTTCTTCCTAAAATACTTTCTCAAATATGATATGATTTTTTAGCTTCTGAAGCATCTTTTAAATAGAAAAATCTAAGTCAATTTATAATTAATGCTCTATTCTGTCCAATTCAAATTAGAGCACCTTTCATTTTAATAGCAAAACACGTCAAATATTGGTACTCATTTCCATGTACTTACCTTTCTCTGAATACTTCTGGGAAAAAAAAAAATTTTAAATATTATTTGATACTTGTAACTGAGTTATTATAAAATGTAAGAGAATAATTTCTTTTAGTCATACTTATCAGATTTTTTTTTACCCTTAACACATTGTAAAACTCTTCTTTATTATTTCCTTAAGTACGTATCTCATAGAATTTGCTTTACAATACATTTTAGCATTCCAGTACGAACAATTCTTGCTTAAATAGTTTTATAAGCGTATTTGTCAACAGGATTTCAATTTATGTTTACGATTCAATGTTAAGGTTATTACATATTTAGATAATTATAATGAATATAAATTTAGACAAACTTAATAATTAGATTTCTTTAAAATGAATAAATCCTTCATTTCAAATACATTTAACTAAATAAATAAGTACTCAAATAAGTAATACCCAAATAAGTAATTAACCCAAATAAGTAAAAAGTGTGAACCCAAAGTGATTATAAAAATAAAATGATGAGTTTAAAGTGAGCAGTTATAAAGCCTCTCCTCTAAGAAATTTTAAAAAGTCCGTTACAATATGTAAAAGATGACAAAGAAATTTATTTTATTTAAAACATTTTGGCGTTTGGAACATAAAATAAAGTAGCGAATCTCTTTCAAGGATACCGAAAGACATATGCAATTTTAAAGGTACCGTAAAGCTTTAAGCATAACATTTTTTGCAAAATCTATATTTTTGCAGTTCAACAGCTTAGAATTTTATAAAACAAATTCATAATCAAAATCGCTGTTATTAGTTATTGAAAAATAACCAAGATGTGATTTTTGCATAAATGTTACTAAACTTTTTTTTTAATTTTATTTCCAACGGCTAAGCAAAAATTTACGAAGAACTAAAATCTTACAAACAATCGAACAAAGAACAAAAAGACCGAAGTCATTGCCTAAAAAGCTCTCTTACCTCCCAGTATCTCGACTCTTCTGTAAGACCACGAAGAGCCCCACATAAGCAGGTGGTCCCTGTCCATTTCTTCTCCAGAATTGCAAAGTGGGCAAATAGTATCGCTTGAAATGCCTATGCGGTGCAGGTGAGCGGCAAGGCAATCATGTCCTGTAGACAAAGGGAAAGCTGCAACTGCAGTACGTCTTGGATTATCGGGAATAAGAGAAGGACATTCTCCAACTTTTCAATGCTGTACGAGTCTGAAGATCTCGTAAGGTATTAGATGTAAATAAACTTTTCAAAAACAGTTTAATCCTCCAATAAGAAAGGGTTGTATTTGGATCTTGTAGTAAGTTGGCACCTCGTTTTCCAAGTAAGTCCGCTTGTTCATTGCCCCAAAGGCCACAATGGTCGGGCTTCCACTGAAGAACGATTTGTTTCCTCTTTAAAGTGAGAGTTCTCAGGAATTCTTGGCATTGCAAAATTTCACGTGTTAATGGGCGTTCAACAGAGCTGAATGGCTACGTGATTGTCACTAAGCTATAGAAATTGCTATTGTTGCGTGCGTACGGGTTCGTTATGGATTGAATGCACTAGTCGTTAAAAATTTAACAAAAATTTATTCTTTCCACAAGAAATAAATCAAAATGCTGAAATATTTCTTCAGGGATATTAATACAATATCTCAAACGTTGAACAGAATTCACTTTAAAACAGATAAACTGATTCTAACTCACAGCGGAATCGTTACAATCAATCACAGCATTAAGTAAACATACAGCAGTTCGCTTTAAACAGCTACAACTACAACTGAGGATGAGGTGTTTCAATTCGGTTTTTATAATCTTTTTAATTATCATTAGAACAATCTCGATTTTTCTAGATGGCAACAGTAATTACGAGATATTTATTTATTAAACATTAAATGCACGCGCTCTTTTATTTTTATTTTTCCGGCGGAGCTTTCTCGTCAAAAATCGTCTGCGTTGCACAGGAAAATAAACCAATTTTAATTACAATTCTAAATAAATAGCCAAATAAATATGAAATCCGTAGCACTATTATCCATCACACAATGAATGTTTCTGTTATGCGGAAGTGTCCCGTTTTTCGATTTGTATGGAACTGTCGTGTGTCGAAATACTATCAAAGTGCTTTTAAGGGAGCTTCTGAATGTAAACGTGAACACCCCATCTGGAGACAGAACCGTCGTAGAAGTGCTGTGTTCTTATTGGAATTTAAGTTTCTTTCAAATAAATAATACAGTCAAATTATTCGCATAACTTTCCCTTCTCAATTTTCATGTAATAAAATTAGTAAAAAAAAAAAAAAAAGGGAGAATACGGAAGTAAGCATTATAATTAGAATTATATTAATAAAAAGTTACATCATTTTATTCTTTTCCCCAAATCCACTTCATTTTTGTCACACAACAACGTTACATGTTATAAACAATTTCTGCCATTTTCGTGTTCAGGAGAGCTTAGTCTAGTTAATACAATCTATTGTCGTTGACATACTAGTGGACAGGAAGTTTAAATTTGTTGACTAATGTAATTTGCCTTATTAAGACGACAAAACGAAGGAAAATTATTATGTATGTACGTTCATGAGTGACGAATGTTTATCGCTGAACTTGGAACGAAACAACAGATTCATTCGTAATGATAACAAGCTAAATTGTTTAGCTTATCAGATTTATCTTGTGAATTTTTTTGCATCAGAGTATTGAAGATAATATTATTTTTTAGTTCCTATTCAGCGAACCGTTATGCGGCGGTTACGTTCTTTCTATGTTGTGTATATTTTGCATTAATAAATATATATTTTGTGCAATATTAAGAAATGCAATTATTAGGTTTTAAGGAAAAGCCAGAAAAGTATGCAGTTTTTACATTTCTGCTGGCATTAATAGCTGGAATTCCTGCCGTCAGCGGTAACAATGGAGATGAAGCGTACAAAAGATGTAAGTAAAATTATATAAATTTTAAGCAATGTTTTTAAGGAATGGTAACAACGCCTTTATATGTGAACAGGATATATGCTTCAGTTTAAAACAATTTAGTTATTACTAAATATTTATTCAGAAGAATCTCGTATTCATTTCAGGATTTATAAAAAAATCATATAGGATTATATTCACCTAAGATGGCGAAGTTAAGTTGATAATTTTCAGTCATTAAAATGTCATGAATATTAATTAATTTAAGTAGTAAAAATTAACTTTTAGCTGCGTTTTACAGGGTTAGCCCAAATTAAACAGATAGATCAAATGCTTTCTTTTGATAGGAAGTTTTTGTACCGTTTCAGTCAGAAAGTCTTCGAATTTACGCTGTTTGCTTTCATGGCGCCTGCATCACGTAAGTGTTTTTGACGTCAATCCAGCAGTATGGCCGCTGATCGGATAAAATAACGTTCTTTTTATGCTTGGATATGCAGAAATATATTTTGTAACTGATGTAGAGTGTGGTTTTACGACTTGGTATCATGAAATGTTCCCTAGTGCTGCTTTGGACAATCGACAAACCAGAACAAGTCTCTGAAATGTTGGTCGCATAGAAGTCGAAATTTGACACGGTACGACTACTCGTGAGGAGACATCAAGGACCGGGTACTTGTTTAACCCCTTCTTTCAAATCTTAAGGATCCCAAACAACGTGACAATACATTTGCTAGGAACATCTGATATGGACATAATATGACATGTTTGGAAAGAACATGACTAAGCATTGATATGTGTCGTGTTACAAAAGAACCACACATAGAACTTTTCCAACTTAGCCGTGTAAACTTCAGGACATATTTTTGAACCGTGAAAGTTAGGACTGTGTATATTCTCCCACCCGGGCTATTATATTTGGTTTCTATAAAACACTGAAAGTGTCTATTTCTTTATGCTAATCGTGTATCTTAAGTGTATTTACAAGGAACTTTCTGTATGTATACAACCGTAAAAGATCTTTCCAGTGCATAATAACGATTTTTAACAAATGCATGAATTTGATTGTTTTGCTTTTAGTAAACCTCATTAGGGACATCTGTTTGTAAGAAGATAAATATAAAGTGATGCCTTCGAGGAAGGCTTTCTAAGGGCATTTACATAAATTATGAGAAAAAACAATTAAAATGGCACATAACCAACCTATCAACTGCCGGGAATACACACTTGACCAAATTGCCGGCATTTCTATACATGTAACCGCTCGATTGTTGATCGGTTCCTTAAGAGAATGTTAAACGATCCTATACTTGCACTTGCATATTAAACGATCCTATACACCGAACTAAAACTCTACCCGTAGTACAATTAATATCTTATAAATAGCTCCAATAATCGTATTACCAATAGCCAATTTTGGCCCAGAAGGCAGTAATATACTATTAGTGGATGAGAACAGATACAGTATTATTGGATGAGAACTAGCACAACGATAAGGTTGTGCTTCTTCTCCTGAGGAGATATATGTTCGGAGCGAAGCTAAAGTGAAAATCGAATAATATCGAATCATGGATTTCTTAAACTTTTGGTTCATATTGTGTTGGTCATGCAAAGCGTCAGCTTGTCTTATAAGGTTACTTAGTTAGTTCTAAACACTGGCCCCAGTCCACCTAACAGGCGAAGTCTGCAGTATGGTTATGAGAGAACATGTCAATCCAACAAAAAACGAATGTTAAATAAAGATACATAACAAAACAAATGGTTACATAACGGACTATAACAAACTTAATAAACATATGGTAATAAGTTCAGATCATGCAATCACACAAAACGAACATAAGAAACTCAAAAGAAAACACGGATTATAAAAAAATCAAATATGTAAAGAAGATACATACATTCCAAACACTCTCGGTGAAATTAGTATATAGAGGTATCGTTTCCTTTTATGTGTTTCTTCCTAAGTTTTAAATCTTAAGAAGTTTTACTTTCAATTATTATTATTCAAATACTGTTTATATTATCAAAATTTATCTTAAATTTATAAGTTTACTTCAAACATATCTGTTTTCAATACGATTTTCTGCTTTATAATAGCTCGATACCAATATTCTTCTTATTCTCATTCACAATTTGCATTATATCTCTTTTTCTGTCAAATTTTCTAAACAATTTGTAGTTACTAAATAAATCTTCAAATTTTGTAAATTTATATTTTCCTCTCATACTTCCAGTCAGGCAACAGTCATCGACGAAGTGCTTTGAGACGCCGAATTTATTACAAACTTTACATATATCATTTCCCTGTCTTATAAGGTATTTTCTTTTACCTTTCTGCCTGGCTTATTGGTGTAACGGTAGCACACTCGGCGCGCATTCGAGATGTCCAGGTTCGAGTCCCGGCGACGGCACTGCATATTTTTCACATCTCTTGCTTGAAAAAATCCTATTGACTCTACAGTGGAGCCCGAACTAAAAAAGATAGCGGATGATGATTCTCTACCACCAGGAATTGGCGATTAGGTTCCTTAATCCCCAGTTGCCTTTTAAAAGGGGAAGTATATAATGTATTTTTTCCTCCTTTCTGCATGCCCTTGTGGTGTAACGATAGCACACTCGGTGCGTATTCGAGAGGCCCATGTTCGAGTCCCGGTTAGGGCATTGCATATTTTTAACATCTTCTGCTTACAAAAAAGTCCTAATGCCTCGATAGTCTGAACGGCAGCTTTGAAAAGTACAGGATGTTAAAACTCTTTTTCCCCCTGTAAGATTTACAATTCAACCCAATGTAGACGTAATAAATGCCTAAAAATTTCAACACGCATTCAGTCAATAAGTACAGACCACATTCAAAGGAATTCTAGACCAGGAACACAAACTCCACCCTTAACGAACAGTTTGGTTCCCAAACATATTATCTGAATGAAAAGCGCCTACGATGACGAAAGGTATCTCGAATTACCGACACTCAAATCGGTAACATGATTTTTAAAGGAGTTCTGAGGTAACTTATGCCTTATAATGAACACTCACGGACTCCTGCAAGTAATATTTTGATATTTTCAGTTGCTTAACTCTCATTAACAAAACTTGACAACAAATAAGTCACAGGACCACAAATTCTGCCTGGCGAAAATTATGGCCAGATTAGGTTGCATGTTGAGATTTTGACCATTTTGATACTTAATACTACACTCACTTCCAAAAGTTAAGCACGGAGAGGAAAATGCTAATTTCTGGAAGCCAATCAGAATTGAAGAGACAGGATGCAATTCGCTGCACAGGTAGATGGAAGTATGCAAATATGTTAGGTAACAGCCAATCGCGCTTTCATGCTAAGAAATATGCAGAAAAGGCAGTCTTATAAGAAGCCAGCTTTATGAAGGGTTACAGAAGTTGATTATAAGTGTTGATAGAAGGTGTTTAAAACTTTCGTACAATTTGTTTTCAAGACATACGTGTTTCTGTGACTTCCAGAAGACGAATGAAAGATTCTGAGCGCTGGCGTGCTGTGGGACGCATTGAAGCAGAACAGTCGATCACAGATGTTGCTCTTTTCTTCGGCGTTCATCATTTTGTAATTTCACGTTTATGGAAATAATTCCAAACCACACAGACAGTTTCCCGAAGGCCCGTAGTCGGTCACCCAAGGGTTACAACCCCTGCGGAAGATCGACATATTGCTATTGTAGCCAAACGGAATCGCAGAGCGACCTCCACACGTGTGACATCTATGGTTACAGCGTCCATTAGTAAGGCGATATCTGCAGCTACTGTTCGCGGAAGATTACATATGAGTGGACTGTACGCCCGGGTACCTCGAGGCTGTGTTCCTCTATCCCTCCAATCAAGAGGGGCACGATTACAGTGGTGCCGGGAACAATTGGAATGTGTCTGACTGGGGCAATGTCATGTTTACTGACGAGTCAAGATTTGCTCTGGAGCCAGATGACAAGCGTACAAGGATATAGCGTGAACAACGAACACGCAATCAGTCCCAAAACATCACGCATTCCCAGGCCGAAGCATTACGGTGTGGGCAGGGATTTCATTAGGATACCGCACCGACCTGCACATCTTTAAACAGGGTTCTTTGGCGGCTGTCCGGTATCGAGATAAAGTCCTAGTGAGTCCTAGTGCTACTCCATTGTGAGATTGTACGCTGCAGCAGTTTGCCCTACTTTTGTTTTAATGAACGATAACGCACGTCGCCATAGAGCTGACATCGCCGATGACTACCTGGAGAGTGAAGGGATTGCGAGTATGGCGTAGCCAGTATATTCGCCCGACCTTAATCCTATTGAAAATCTTTGGGATACTCTCGGCCGTGCTGTATCTTCACGTTTTCCACCTCCAGCCACTGTTATTGAGCTGAAAACGGCTTTACAAGAAGAATGGCGATTGCTTAATTTTGCGGTGGTTGACCACCTAATTGAGTGCATGGTCACAAGGTGTAAACTTTGTATCCAGATGAGGGGGGGATCACATATCCTATTAATGTCCTTTTTTCATTTTATGCTGTTTATTTTCACTTTATACATGATTCTATTTAAGTCCCCAGTATCATTATCTGATAACTTACAAAAATTTAATATTCTTTTCATTTCTGTATATAATTATTGATTTTGTTTTATGCATAAATATATATGCTACTATCCTGCCGAATTTTGTGTCAATCAAAGCAGTATTTGTTGATTTCTTTGCATTTTACATCTTCGTGCTTAAGTTTTGGAAGTGAGCGTATTTTTGTTAGCTATGGAATTGTGTCTTTAGATAAAACCATGGATTAGGAAGTTAATAGTAAAGACATGAAAAAGTTACTAGAAGATTATAAAGTTAGCTCAGCATGGAAGAACACAACAAATTCAGGAGCAGGAACCAAAGCGACTGTGCGGGAAATGTTTTAAGCAAAAGAGTAAGCAAGAAAAATGAGTATAGTTTTCTGATTCGCTTTTCACGGAACGATATCACAGTGTTAAAGCAGTAACATGATACAAAATATGCATTTTCAATGACATATTGGGCAAATATATCATCGGAAATGCTTTCAAAATTAGCAAAGTGAAAGAATCTCAAGCAGAGTAGAGAGGCGCTTAGAAACAAAGGAAAGATAAAAGAAGATGCTATCTAAAGGCAATTAGTTACTTGATAATTATATGGAAGTGAATTCCGCATCCAGACATTAATATTTTTTCATCATTTTCCACTTATGCCTTCCACTCTCTTTTGTAGGTACAGCAAAATTAAATTAGCTTTCGACTATTTTATACGCTTAATGTTGTGTTAATCGTTTTGGTTTTAAATTTAATGATTTCCATTGTTTCAGGTAACCAACTTGCGCTCAAAGTACAGTTGTAAAGTTAAAATAAGCAATCCTTTGTCGCCAAAGAAGGAATTCATCCATTTTACATTAATTCCTATGGGACAATTTGTTTCGGTTAACGAACATTTCGGATGACGAACGGGATTCAAGAATGAATTAAAGTGAACCGAGGTTGCAGAAAAGGTTCGAGCAATTCCACAAAAAAAGAAAAAAAAAACCGAAAGCTTTTAGATCTTATATTACGCCTAAAGGGGAGTTTTTTTGAACGTTTTGTGTGTTTCCTTTATTTATTAAATATCATGTTCTTCACATTTAAACCATAAAATTCAATTTAAAATCAGTGTCACAAAATAATTTTAAAAGAGCATATCTTTAGAATTTCCGATTCATAGTCTCGCGGGCTGGAGATAAATCCCCCCGTACAGTGTTGGCATTGCTCGCTTTGAAATTGTTAAATTTTTTAATCAAAAATTCGTTAAAGTTTTACAAAATATGAAATAGATAATAAAACAGATTTCAAATTCCAAACTTGGGCTTCCAGATGCCCATATTAGGGTGAAAACGTACGTTATTCAAAATTGGATGGTTCTAGGTATCGTAGTTTTATCACAGTGCGAGATTTACGCAGATTCTTCATTTATTTAATTTATTTAAGTATAACATAGGACTGTAATATTTGGTGGCAATAGTTTGAAAAGGGAACTGTCATTTAAAGTTTTCAGCGCAAAATGCCAAAACGAAATTAATAGCCCTTATGGGCCTTTGGGCTAAAAAGATTGGGAAAGGGAACTCTTGCTCTAGATCGTAAGCAGTAGATTACGAAGAGGAATTTTAAAAAACGAAAAAAGAAAAGAAACTGATCTCACTTTCTTTTACTGCAAACTTTTAAGTCATTGGAATCTTACTGAATTTATATTCGAAGCCAAACTTTGAACTATTAATGTATTCATAATGTGTTCATTTATTACAGTCGTTTCAAATTTTAACTATTCTTCCATTTAGAATAATGATAAAACGATTTCAAAATACATTGCTAAACTTAGGACAAAAATTCTTTATTAGAAGATACAAGGTGTGCAGGTGAATAAATGAAGATTTTTAAGCAGTTATATTTCGAAAATACTGTTATAGCTTTGCAGAGTGATTTAGAATTCTTTACAAGCCATAAAAATGAAGAATCAGGGATTCGAGCTCCGAACCTCTCGACTTCTAACTGGATATGTTTACAACTAAACCACGAAGGCACACAGTAAGAAGGAGAGCAGTTTCTTGCATCTTTGCTCAAAAACTTATTTTATTTGAAAATTGCTTTGATTGCGTTTCTTAAATAGGTACATAATTTCAGTTTTCAGAAAGAAAGTCATTCTATTTTGTTTATTTTAATTCTCACATGACACAAAAATATTTATACTAATATCTCACTAATAATCTAATTCAGAATGATTCATGATTATTCCTGATGATTCATAATATTCTGATTTAGATTGAGTACTCTGATTTAGAGCACTTTTGGATGAAAAAACTAGCAAGTGCTACTTATGAACTAATAAGAATTCAATTGTAAAATAAAGAAAAAGGTTTTTCTTTTCAATTGTAAAATAAAGAAAAAGGTTTTTCTTTTCATTTTTAAAAGTTAGAAAAGTATAATGAAAAAGAAATATTGTCAAATAATACCTTGGAAAAAAAAAGAGCAAAAGGTTTAAATTAAACTAGTTTTAATTGTCAAATAAACATCTACCAGACGATCGAAGTGGATCCTGCGGATGCCACAGGATGCAGCTTATGGCTATCTCAATATAACATTCAGAAAATTCTAACGTTTTATGGTCCAAATTGAATTGATTGAATTACATACCTAGTGAATATTTTTATTTTCCTTACAACAGTAAATATTCAATTACCTTAAAGATCTGGATTACGAAAACTGTAATTATGTGCATTACACTCTCTTCTCCAAGTTTTACATTCCACGTGCATTGACTCTTTCGCTGCTGCTGAAAGGTCAATGCGAGATATTGTAGCAAACACATTTTCAAACACTGAAAACGCATTTTCAAAATTCTACAGAATGTAACACCGTGGTGTCCTTGCGCGACCGCATGCGTAAATACCATTGGACGCCATCTTTTGGCAAGTAACTTAAATTTCAAGATAAAATTGAATGTTTCATCAACATCTGCGGCATTTTCTTTTTTTTTTTATATCGCTTGAAGAGTTCCATAATGCTCTTTTTTGTGTATTTTATTGAGTAAAATTTCAAGATGGATTACATAATGGCTGATACGTTATTTTCTCAACATCGATGGCTTGATACATTTTGGCATTTTATTGATATGACAATTACAAATTCATTCATCTTATTCTCTATGAGGAGTTCAATACTTAAAAGATTGAAAGATTTTCGAATTTCTAAAGCGAGAGGATTGATAACACTACGAAGATGGGAAAAACGTTAACGAAAATGTGAACACATAAGCACTTGTGTCAGAAAGCAGAGACGTTTCATTTCATCCGAGATTCACCAAACAAGAACCAGTGCATATGCCAAAATATGGGACACCTTTTTAATGCGGTTTATGCACCAACAAAAGCAGAACCCCGTACCACAGAATGGGAGTGCTTAATTTGTAATGTTGAACTCTGCCCGAATGATAAGAACTTTTCAACCGTATTAATCAAAATAAATGAAGACGTATTATAAGGTACTTCTCCAGCCTTCTTCGCGTTTAAAGATGGTCAGCATGCTCGACGCGTATTTGAAAGGTCCCTGGTTCGAGCTCCGATGAGGGCATTGCTCATTTTTCATCTTTCTTGTTTCAAAAAATACCTAATGACTCTACAAGCGGCGCCCGAACTAAAATGTCTGTGGATGATAATTCTCCACCACCAGGACTTGGAAACTGGGTGCCCTAATCCTAAGTCGCCCTTTAAAAGAGGAAGTATATAAGGTATTTGTCCCGCCTTTTTAGCAGACTTTCGTGGTGAAGTGGTCAGCACGCTCGAAGCGTAACCGAGAGGTCAGTGGTTCGCTTCTCGGAGAAGGCGTTGATCATTTTTCATTCTTCTGCTTCCAACTAAATCCTAATGACTCTACAACTGGCGCCCGAACTAAAAAGGTGGTGGATGGTTATTCACCACCACCGGGATTTGGCGATTGGGTTCCCAAAATCCCAGTCGCCCTTTAAAAGGGGCAGTATATAAGGTATTTCTCCAGCCATCTTCGCAAGCCTTCGTGGTGTAGTGGTCAGCAAGCTCGACGCGTAACCGAGAGGTCCGTGGTTCGATTCCCGGCAAAGGCATTGCTCATTTTTCATCGCTCTTGCTTCTAAAAACCTAATGTCTCTATAACTCTACAGTATAATCCCAGTGGTATTGTAGTATAACCACCATATTTTCTATAATAATTCAAAAAATTTATATTCATCATTAGCCATGTGACAAGCAAATAAACTTTTTACTGGATATTTTTTCGAGGAAGGGGCTAAGGGTTCATAAAAAGTCTTATTAGCAGCTATTGTTGAAAATACAATGATCATGGGATCTCTGGCGATCGTGCGTTTGCAATTCTCTGATCTCTTTTCCCGGCAGGCCTTGCGAGAAATGTTTATGTAAACAAATCCTTAGAATTCTGAATGATACTTTTTGCTTAGTAGCTTTAGTTTATTCTTTATTCTTTTCCTCGGATTGCCTAATTAACTATATTTGGTTTATAATTCAGTCTAATATGTTTATGTATAAGATGTGTTATGAATTAGAATTAGAAAAACTTCAACAACATGGTCTTCATGCGAGAATCTCGTTTATCTCTTTAGTGTAATATAATATTATTTTTTCAGCTATGGTATATTAAGCAAGCTATATTAATAAATATTGCAGATTACGTGGAGAAAGCATGCAGTAATGGATCTTTAACGATAAGGTTAGCAGGCACAGGTCCTATGTCAGCAGGGATTCTGATGGCAACTTCACGCACATCATATTCTCTACATATGACATGCACTATTACTTTGGTGGCACCTCACCTGCATTATGTTCTCGTGAGTCTGAGAGAAACCGGATTCAGAGTTGATCTCAATGGCAACTGCAAAGACTACTTACTGGTTTGTATCTAAATACTTTTTGTTTCTTTTGTGCAAATAACTAGGAAACTTAAAATCTATCAACGTTAAATGGTTTCCGAATGAATATATTTGTAAATTAGGTTACTAATTTGGCAGATCACTTTGGAATTGAAAACAAGCAGGCCTTAAATTCAGATCGATAGGAGGGTATATTCAACTTACAGGGTTACAACAAGATACGTAATTTCTTGTACATAGTTCGTATCGTGTCGCTTAGAATAAGAGAATGAGTTTAAAGAACTAAAATAATAGTTGAAAGATATTCACATTTTTTTCTAATAATACAGTTCCCTGTAAATACTTTCTTTGGAAAATGTGTAAAAAATAGCTTGTTTATTAAAGAAACAAAAATTTCTACAGCTTTATGAAATTCTATTAAATTATAATAATTTCAAAGGTAAAAGCATACTCTATCGAAATCTGAGTGTTAATCAAATTAAATATTAATCCAGTTGTAGAAAAATAAAGAAAAAAAATGTAATTATCTAATTTTTTGCGTGAAATCTGGAGAGTACTGATTGCAAAGAAGAAAGGTTAAAATTACCCTTTATTACACTCTTCAATTATTCACAACGCGTGAACTCGACGCTAACAAACTACGCCTCTGCTTAGGCGGTAACTAAAACAGTAAGAAATAACTAAAGATTTGAAGCTATTCACAAGTAGTAGAATTACGCTACAGGGCTCAGACTATCCTGTTTCCTAACAGAGCGTTGAAGATTTAGTGGCAGCAAAGTAATAGCTGTTAACCACGTTTAACCAGCAATAAATGCTAAGTCAAAGCTCACGCTACAATACGCACAGAGTATTTCCACACTCTTTAACTTTCCCTTCTGGAACTTGATACTTAAACCTTTTCTTCTACTGGTAGAATTTGCATTAATTCCCGCGCTCTACCAAATTTAAATATTCTGGCATTGACAATTATGGGAATGAATTACATTGGTTATTTAAAATAAACATAAATCCCTACAAAATAATTACATAAAATCCGAAAGCTTTCAGATTTTATATTACGCCCAGACGGGCAGTTCCCCCCCCACCTCATTTACAGACATATACACGCTTCCAGACCATCTGGGATAACGCCATTTGGGCTAAACCTATTTAAAAACACCATAGCTTTAGAATTTCAGGCAGACAGTCTCGCCCGCTGGAGATAAAAATGTTTTATTCCCTACAGTGTTTCCACTGCTCGCTTTGAAACTGTTGAGTTTTTTAATCAAAAATTCGTTAAAATTTAACAAAATATTAAATAATAAAACAAATTCCAAATTCGGGCTTCCAGGTGCCCATGTTTGGTTAGTGGACTATGTTATTCAAAATTTGAGGACTCCAAGTACCGTTGCTTTTCTTTCACAATGCGAGAAACATACATACATTCAGGCAAATTCTCCATCATTTAGTTTCTTTAAATACATTTTTATCCGAAAAGTTCCATGACAAAGATCGTAAAAAATAGAAAATTTCATTTACTAAGTAATAATCTTAACTGCTATCAAAGTAGCCCCTTGGCTATCTGTACATAACTGCCAATGTTTCTGGAAGTCTTGGAAGCAAGCAGGGAACTCTTCAACTGCGATGCTTCCAAGCTCATTTATCACAGCCAGTTGGATGTCTGCAATAATCTTGATGAAGCTTTCCTCTCAGTCACCTTTTCACTCAAGGAAACAAGAAAAAATCACAATAATCTTTGACACAAATGTGGGATCACGTCTGACTCTATCCAATAGTTCAGTAGAAATTTCTTCTATCTGTTCATCCGTTAGTGAGTGAGGGACGATTCTTGCATTAAGCTTCTTTTTTCCCTTCGCGTAAAATCTTATGACACACATGATTCAAATTCAGTTCTTCTGATATCACACGCAGAGTTACACGACGGTCTTCTTGCAATAACTGCCTTACATGCTCCACGTTTGCATCAGTATGTGTTATAGACGGACGACCAGCTCTGGGATCGTCTTGCACTGAATCTCTGCTTTCACAAAACCTCTTGTACCACTCAAAAGCACTGAAAGTGCCTCGCCTCCTTATGCTTGCTTACTCGTGTTCCACGTTTCACAAAAGGTTTCCTCAAGCTTAAAGCAGAACTTAATGTTCATATTTTGGTCACAATCAGCATCCATTAAGTCACCTAGCGACAACAATCCGAACAATGTGTTGCTCAGCACAGCTGTACCACCTAGTATGTTTGCGTGGAAATATGGCCAAGGTCATGTCAAGTAAGAATACATACCAGGTAACATAAAACAGCATTTGTTCTTTCTTAGTACTGCAAACTCAGAAATAAAAGATTTTTCCTGGAGCTTTTCTGACAAAGGATGTACAATATAGGATAATATTTGGTGGCAACAATGTGAAAAGTCCTGGGCTAACGACCCTTTGGTCTAAAAGTACAAACACAAAACTAATAAATGGAAACTCTGAAATTTTGCTGGTGACTTCTACTAAACTTAGAATCACTTATATTGCAAAGTTACTAATTTTCCACAAATTTTTCTTATCCAGATTGACAAACCAATATGTGAAACGATGACAAGACTTGATGAGGAACGTCATTACACGTCTTTGTACAATTCTGTGCCTAATGTTATGAATCTCATTTATCACACATCTGATGATCTGGACAACAAAACACTGTCAGGATATCCAGGATTCACACTCATTTTCACGGCTTTCCAAAAAGGTAAAACTATATTTCTCTCTTCTATTACCGTAGTAAGCAACAGGAGGGTTCCCTTCCTTCCTCTAAAAGTTTAAGTTTTAAATATATTTTCTGTTACTGTACGCAACATTTGCTAAATGTTCTTGAGCACAGCAAATGAGTAAGCACGATAAAAAATATTGAAAATGGCGTAATTAATTTTATACCACAGATAAAGCGCGGCAGTTTAAGTTTCAAAAGAAATTGCCACTTTATTTTATCTTTTAAAATTAGAATAACTTGTTTAATTTAATCGTCCTTTTACATGGTACACTAGTTTGCCTTTTGTTACAAAAGCGCGGAAACGAAAGGTACAAAAGAGCAATAATTTAATCAATCAAGGTAGTACTGATTTTTTCTATGGGAAAAAAGGAAAGAAAGAAACTGCTATCGAAGCACTTCTCGTACTTCCTTCGACAGTACATATACTAAAATTGCAACGATACAGAGGAGATTAGCCTGGCTCCTGCGCAAGGATAAAGTGCATAATCATAAACCGATCCTCATTATTTTGTTTACTTGTGAATTTTCCCCTTACAGTTACTGACTTCATTGTGGATATCTTGTTGCTACCATTCTTTACAGATGTTAAACACTTTATTCCCAACAAAATGCTATATTCACAGATGTTCGAAAACTGCTGCAACTAATTTATCAAGGTCCTGAATCGTGTACTGCTTTAGTTTTATACCTTGACAGTCACTCCCTGACACGGGCCCAGTTCTTATTACCCGTAAAGGTAGCCTACGCTGCCCCATAGGGTAGTGGCGTAGACCATTCGAGTGGATCGAGCAATGTACATCCAGGTGTGGTGACGCTGGGATATCAGTTCAGAGAAGTGGTGTATAAGAGAGAGAGTTGTATTTTGAAAGTCTTTCGCCTGGCACTGGGAACCCAAAGGCGTTGTAGCAAGTGAGTGTTTCTATTTTTCCTCTTAAAAGAGCTTTTCACATGATGCCTACCTACCGACTACTACGGAGGTCAGGGGATCAATCCTTATAGTGTCTTTTCCAATGCAACGGAACAGGTAATAAAGCGAGACTTATCCAAGCGAGAACCCGCATTCGCCAGTTGCGTTCTGGTATATCACTGTGATCGTTCTACAGGGGCATCTAGTAATCTTAGTTCATTTGTATCGTCAATTTTAATGAGTAACAGAAAATATATTAAATAGATGCTCAAACGTGAAAGAATGCAAATATGAATTTTATTTCATCAATTCAACTAGTTCTTATTGCTAAATCTTGGATGGAATCATAACCGTTTCGATAATATAATTTTCCGAAAGAGATAAATATTTTCGATGATTCTCAAGAAGTATGCCAAGAAATAAAGCACACATAATTTTATTATTGGAGAAAAATAAAAATATTTACTTTTTTTCTAAAGTACACTGAAAGGCCAAAAGAACTGGTTTGTCAACATTTAATAGATTCTTCGCGAAGGTAATGAATTGAAGAACAGTAGCTTCCGCAAGTATGCGGAAATATTCTATAGACAGCGAACACTATACTTCCTTCAGAGGAGTCCATAATTTTGCTATATTCTGAGGGCAAGATTTCTGAAATCCGAAGGTAGTGGATGGCATCCCAGATATATACTCGGTAACGTAGAGATCTCGTGACTCTAAGTCATGGCAAAACTCCACACAGAATACGACATTATCTGGACCTTTTGGCTGTGCATTGTCCTTTTAAATGTGTCCCAAAACATAGCAATGAATGCACGAACGGATGTGAACTCATCAAAGACGCGGACGTAGCGGTCACCTGACAGAAACATTTATACGCAGATAATGAATGCCATTAAATGTCAGAAAAACAAACACCATACCATTACAGACATGGCTACTAACACGTGGGGTGCATGGATTCATTGGATTTTATTCCTACGTAGAAACAAGCTTCTATCTGCTCGAAACAGTTGGAAATGTAACTGCTCAGATCAGCTTCTGTTTTCCACTTATCACGTGTCCAGTTTTCTAAAGTGCCAAGCTTAAATGAGTTGTATGGTTGAGTGTCGTGCATTCATTAAGGATACTGTAATTAATTATCACAGTATTCTGATCTCCCTCCTAAAGAAGGGAAAGTTACACAATCCTCACGCTGACGTTTGCTGAAGCTTAAATTCTAATGGAGCCAACGTTTTGCTTTTATTGCGTAAAATGATTCCTGCCATCTGAAAACGATGACGTTCATCTAGAATCTTTACGGTCAGTGTCTTGTAAAGTTTTATAGAATTCTTGATATTATGGTACATTGTTGCAATGGTCATATGTGAAAACCCACATTTCCTCTTTCTCTGTGAAAGTCATAAGAACTGGCCATTCTCAGGTTGTATTAAGCTATGCACATTGGCCAGAAAATCCATTTGCACCCGAATTAAATGTGTATAACAGTGTAAGAAAGTAAGATATCTAAGATTTGAACCTCCCATCCTGATCACTGCCATGGCAACATTGCTCCTCAAGTGAATTTCAAGTGTTTGCCGAGTAACTGCTACGTGACTGCTTGGAGAGGAGAATAAAGTCTATGTGTTGACCAGTTCATTGTCTCGAGAAGAATGACAGATATCAGAGACTCCGCTTTGAGCAGCGCTAAGTGACAAGTGTGTGGGTCTATAAACGAAAGCACAACAACAAAAGCGACTTCGCTTTGCACAGCGCTAAATGACAAGTGTGTGGGTCTATAAACGAAAGCGCAACAACGAAAGAGACTTCGCTTTGGAACAGCGCTAAGTGACAAATGTGTGGGTCTATCAACGAAAGCACAACAACGAACACAAGACACAGAAACGGTTCGATAAGAACCAATCAAATCATCAAACTTGGGAGAATAAACCTTTTCGCCTAGGAAATTCGCCTTCGGGTTTGGATGTCCCCCGTTCTGGGGGACGATCAAATCATTCGTCAAGAAGCGGTACGTGGACAATGATGTCCTGCCAGCAAGTGCGCTTGAAGTCTTCTAGCACGTGATACCGCAGCTACTAAAGCGGACGAGTAGGAGGACATTCAGGCATATCAAACTGTGCCAGAGACAATGGTGGTGCATACACGGAAGTTTTGGACAAATAACTATAATTGTTATTTAGGTTACAGTGAAAAATTGTACGTGTAAACTAACTTTCTGGCCACTTCGTAGAAGTTCCCATAGTTATCTAACATTTTCTAAGCGCATTTGTAGGTGATACTAGTGATATGCTTGGGTAACGTTATTCTGTATTCTCACAGACTCACCTCTAATAGTTTTTTGGTATTTATAATAATTTTTTGGTATTTTTGGTATTTGGAGAAATGTATCATGAATAGATAATAAGCCGTATATAACATATTGTGGAATATAAAAGTCTGAAATTATTTGTTTACATATGCTTATATTTAATACACAGTTTTGTTTAAATAGCTAGCGATCTTGGAGGATCATGTAGTGGCAAAGGAAATAATAGTGACTCCTCCTTCCGATGTTCTAACAGTTATTGCATATGGTCTGGTTTAACATGTGACGGTCACAACAACTGTGGAGACTTAAGTGACGAAGAAACTTACGGAAATTCCAATTGCGGTAAGAGCTCATTAATGAATATTTTAATTAATAAATTTAATGGAAGCTTTTGAAAAAGATGAAATTCAATTTCGAAATAAACGTTGAAAACTTTAAATAAAATGTTAGGTGAATGATATCAAGTCATTTAAAAAAAGAATGGACTTTATTTATTCCTAAATTTATTAATTATTGTTTAAAAAGGCACTGATTTTATGTATAAAAATTCATAATTTATAAAAAAACCTCCATACACCACCACACGAAAACTGCATATTTTGACACAACTTAGATAAAAACATAATGACTTATTGCATAAGCAAGAATAAGGATTAGGAAAGTAAATACGCTGCTGACCATTAAATGCAAAACGGAATGCATGCGTTGAATCTGGAATTTTTGTACTGAGTAGATTATATGAGGATATTTAAAAGATTACTGCAGAAGCACACATGCAAATCAGGTACACCAATAATGCTGCTTAGAAGCAAAATAAGAGTAAACGATCGAAAGATGCTATTAAATACTGGAATTGCGTTTGCGTACGTTACATACTCAAGTTACGCCTCATCGAAAAATACAGCAGCAACTGTCTAACTTTGAATGCAATAGAATTACAGGCAGTCGAGAATGTCGATTGTCCTTCGAAGGAAATGAAACGGGTTAGATGGCAAGCGGACAGAACGGAGTGAATACTGAATCGATGGGTCTAATTGAGGCCGATTTTCTGACGAAAGAGATCACAAATAGTCACATCATATCAGCGAACAGATCTTGTGCTTTGCGCATGCTTTTTATGGATCGTACAGCTATATTATAAACACTAATTTTAGAGTTCACAGCAACAAGTTTCAGCGACTGCGGTCGACGTTGTCGGAAAATTCTTGCAAAATGTTCATTGTTTCAGCACTATTTGATTGCTTAGTACAGGCGCCTACTGCTGCACGTAAAACGTTACAAATGGATGGACGAATAATATTATATTACATATTCATGTGGATATCCCTTCCATCTGTAGTATCATCAGCGGTGTAGCGGTACCAAAGGCGATAGACTGAAGGAGTCCCCGCATTATGCAACGCTATATTGATTTAGCATTTAGGCATTATGGTATGCGATTGGATTTCCATACTATAATGGTACCATACTACTATGTTATGGGAATAGAAGAATTACAGCCTCTTTGCGTTTAGTATGTATTCTCAATACACGGAATAATCACCATTATAACTCTGGGATGTCGAAACCTATCTGTATCTTCTTTTCAAAGCCTGCTTGGCGTCAGTTACCAACATAATACTCCGCAACCTGTACATGTCTAATGACGATGTCCAATGATTTTGGATTTTCGAAATATTTCACTTCTTTCCCATCGCCTACTGAACATGCTTGGTCCTAATGCATAACTGGTAGGCTATAAACAATCAGTGACAAAAAAACAAATTTAGCTTCTTACATCAAGGATACGTGCAATTTGTAAAACAGCACCGATTTTGTTATACAATGTATTCTCCCCTCAGAACATGTATTCATTAAGGCAATTCGCTAAAGGAGACGTTTGTTATGTCAGTTAACATGTTATATATGTATGACAAAAATATTCTTACACACTCCAAGCAATTAAGATTATATCTGTGATAGTTATGTATCCATAGTTTTTATTCCATCCATATGGTCATATTTTTAGTCAGAACATGTATCCATTAAGAGAATTTATGTATCCATAGTTTTTCGTCCATCCATATGGCCATAGGGTTTGGTCAGAACATGTATCTATTAAGGAAATTCGTTAAACAAGACGTTTATTATGTCAGTTAACATGTTATATATGTATGACAAAACTATTCTTGCACATTCCAAGCAATTAAGATTATATCTGTCATAGTTATGTATCTATATGTCACACTTTTTGGTCAGAACGTGTATCCATTAAGGCAATTTATGTATCCATAGTTTTTGGTCCAGCCATATGTCATAATTTTTGGTCAGAACATGTATCCATTAAGGGAATTCGTTAAACGAGTATCCATGTATGACAAAAATATTCTTACACACTCCAAGCAATTAAGATTATATCTGTCATAGTTTATTCAAATAATTAACTGTTTTTCAGGATCTGTAGCACACATATCTGAATAACTAAATTTTTTTCAGGTGGCAAGAGCGGGGGATCTACTGTCCTCATCATTCTTGGACTTCTGATTTTATTCTTGTTGATTATTATGTGTGTTGCAACACTTCTGTGTTCTAAAAACGAAGCAGTCCGTCGCTTTTCCACAAGACTGAGAAGCAGAACAATTTCATTCCTCCCTAGACTACCAAGCAGATGAACAAATTTGCATATTTCAGCTTATAGATCCATTGTCATGTTATCATACTTAGCAGTGGAAATCAAAATACAATTCTGGTTATGCTGTATTAGTTAGACTATTATTTTAAAAATACAAAATTGTAATTCTACACATCAGTGAAATTTTCGGTACTTTGATTACCCGTACCTTCCGTGGAATCTGCTGTATTTTTGAGTATACATACGAAAACAAGTAGTTCACGCTTATGCGTGAATACACGCTTGGATTTAGAAGTTTTATATTCAACTATCATTTAAAAAGCATCCATCGATTGTAAAAATGTAAATACCGGCCACATGAAACTTCGGTTTTTCTCATAAAATGCTTCTTCTTATTTATGAACAGAACAATACTTCTGAGCAGATAGCCAAACATATGTTTCTCGTCAATTCACAAAATGGCCACAACTGGCATGCTAACTGTATTGGGTTAGCCATTTCTCGTAGGGATGCGGATAATGAGAAAGTACCAAAATTTCAGCTACATATGGAGTAAAAAATAGTAAGTAATTATTGATAACTTAGTATTCCAGGTATTTCCTTGCTAAAGGGACCACTGCATAATCCTTTGTCGACATTTGGATTTTGCACTTTACAAACTGGACGATTAAGTTAGCAATTTTTATGATTAATTGCAGTGGGCTAATTAACAAGAAAGTACCTATTATAATACAGAACTGTTATTTCATAAGATTTATATTCTTATATAATACACATGAAATTTTTGATGCAGCTTTGGCTAAAGAAGAAGTTTATGAATGCCAAAGATTGTAAACCATTTCTTGAAAGATCAGCAGCGAAATAAAATTTAACTTAATAAATATTAAATAAAATATGCCATGTCTCTTCGACAGATTTCAATAAATTTAGTCTACTAGTAAGGTTCTTATTTTAAACTAACCAGCTATTATGATTTTGAAATTTACTTTAACTTTTTTTCATGGTTCTCCCCAGAATGCAAATTAGTTTGTGGTGAATTTAAGCTGAGGTTTTTCGATCTAGAGAGAGATACAGTTTCTGGCATTCGCGCTCCGTGGATAGATTTCTGCTGGCTTTAGTTAAATGCAATTATCTCTGCTTTGCATGCTGCACTTGCCGATACTTAAAACTTACGTGGCATTTGAGCCAGCTTTTAGCTTAGTATTGTCTTAGACTATTGATCAAGGTTTATATTGATTTAATAGTTCTTATCTAACTTGCGTTGGCACAAGCAGGGCTGATCTGAAGCACGAGCCGTCCCAGTTTTCTTAAAAATTAAGTTCAATAAAAGGTTGTTTAAAAGGTTGTTTAAACTTTTAAACATAGCAATAACTAGCTACCTCTCTAGTAAGGTTATAGAACTAAAGTTCCAGTGTTAGACTAAGTGTAGGCTTATATACTCTGCTCTTGAAAAATCATAAACCAATGTATATAATAGGCAAAAAAGTTGGTTCGTGAATGATAACAAATTATGCAAGGATTCTCTGCATAACAAAGGATTCATTTTGAGAGAAACTGGCTGTTGCGCAAGGGATAAGTACGATAATTTCAAGAAGCCAGGCCGTGTAAGAGGTACCAGAACTATAGTCAGTGTTCGGCGGTTTGGGTCACACAGCTACTAATGGCCCATGAAAGATTAGAGAAGTGATTCTCAACCACTCTGCCGCGGCAGTTTTATGTGTTCTTAAAGTGTGCCGCCAAATTTTAGAAATGTATATAGTAAAAATTATAACGAGTTTAATCCCAGTATACGGTACACATGAGAATGGCTAAATTCGGTTTTTAAGACATTAATAAGCGCGCCAATTGTGGTATCAAGCCGATTTTGGTGCTCTGGAGGAGAGCGCAATTCGGAGCATTTTAGCGCATGTTCAGTATCTTATTTAAATTGAGAAGTTCTGATTGGTGAAGATGGAAGATTAATTTACTTATCAAACATTTGTTTTATTTTTAATAACAGAAATCATTGCAAGGGCCCAAAAGAAAATATATTAAACTCAACAGATTAACTGGTGGGATTATAAAAAAAGAATTATTGAAGAATAAAGCTCAGGAAGGCAATTTGGAAACGTTTAAGTCAGTCCCAAAGATTTTAATAAAACTATTCATAAAACTATTCATACATTCATTATCCCATGATGGCCGAAAAAGCTTTAAAAATATTATTACAAGTTTCTATATCCTATTTGTGCGAATTCGGATTTTCGGTATTAATCAACATAAAAGAGAATAAAAGATCGAGACTGTTAAATGTAGAAGACGATATGAGAGTAGCATTGTCATTTTTACGACAAATATAAATGAAATTATCAAAAAACATCAAGCTCAAATTTCTCATTAAAAGTACTCTTGTTAACTTTTGTAGTATATATATTTTTGTAGTACATATTACTTTATTTTACATTCAAAATTATTATCATAAACTATTTTACACACTGTATTATTTGGTAAATAAATAACTTTTAAACTTATCTTTCTCTTTGTGTGCCGCCAAATTCTGAAATCGTTAAAAGTGTGCCGCGACAGAAAAAGGTTGAGAATCACTGGATTAGAGATTTTTAATGTATTATTTGGAATAATTTATGTAGCATGCGAGCGCTTTCTGTCCAAGGGAAGGAATGTCTTCGTGGAGAATTTTTTACTATGGCAAATGTTCTAAAAAATGCCTCATTGTGCACTGAAATATAAGCACATTAAAAAAGAAATTTCATACCTACAGAAAGGTATAATATTCATTTAAAACTAAGACATAAATTATGCTGAGACACAAGAAATTTCACTCATGAAAGGTTAGTTTTAGACTAAAACTTTCAGAACTTAATTTGAAGACAATAATTATAAAAATATTGGCAATTTCATTTAATCATTTAAATGTATCCAAATATAATAAATATGACTTCAAATACCGAATGATTTTAAATTATTTTACCAACTACGACTGCTTAATATTGGTAATTCACCCTACTTAAGGGGCTGGATGCAGTATGTATAACGTGAAAACAAAACTGAAACTAAACTTAGTGACGTAACAGCCCTAATGGGCCATGGCCTGCAGTGCCCTTTTCTGTTTTCTTGACCTTTTTGGGCCCCGAAGTGCAACAGCATATGCCTTGGACAAGTGGTCAGCTTGTCGCAGGACCCCCGGTGTTTAGTCTCCAAGCGAACTTGGTACTTATTCTATCCACCCACTTAAGGGGTGGTTGAGTCAAGGTTGCCCAACCCGAGGATCGTACCCCGGACCTGTTGTGCAGCTGCCTGAAAACAATCCAGTTCCTATAAGAAAGTCCACAGTGAAAACATCCCTCCTCTTAGGCAGAGTGACTTCGAGTGTTTTACCCTCATCCAAAAAACAGCAAATTATTCTGACGTGCAACCCAATATATGAGTTTTACAGAACATATCAACAGAATTTTTTTAAATTTTAATTAAATATCTTGGATGTCAGTATAAAATCCGATATTCGAAACTACATTGTTATGAAATATTCATTCCTTATATAAATTTCTAACATTTGTTTCCGAAATGTAATTATTACTTATTAATAAAAGATGTATTTTTAACATAATGCTTCTAATTTTTATGTAATTATTCACCATCTACCTATTGATCTTACTTTTTCTAATAAAACACTATTTTTCATTTAATCATTCTGACTCCTGATACTCAATTATTCTTTGTATAAACCATATTTAATATGCTTCGCCATAATCAACAAAACCTAACTCGACATAAATTTGGCAATAACTCCTTATATATGATTTTCTTTATTGCTGGTCTGAACAGTTCCTCAAAACTATTTTTATAAAATCGTTTCTAATAAGATCAAATAATTATATTTTGATATGTAAATTTACAGTACTATATTTTCCTAATAGAACAGATGCAAACATTCGATGAAATTATTTTCTTCAATATTAAGTTGCATACATAATATAGGCCAAGAAAACTGATACTCATTCAGTGGATTATCTAGAAGACGGAGGGTCCACCTAGGGCGGTACATTCTTTGCAATGGCATATGTCTCATGAAACATTATTTTATAGGGGTTATTCATGTAGATCGTCGAGGCAGACGAAGAATAATGATATTCTGAATTGTCATATGGAATTAAATTGAAAAAAAAAAGTAGTTTTTACTCTAGATAAAATATTTAAAGAAATCATCGCTAGATTTAAAACACTGCGTACTCTTGTCATACCTATTTCATTCTATCGAAACATTTGAATGAAAATTACGAATACGAATTACGATATTATTACGATGGCATTAATAAGGAAGAATTTCTATATTTAAGAGAAAAGCATTTCAGAGCTTTATCTCCATTATTGAAAACGAAAACGAAACAGGAACGCAGGAATGTTAAAAAGCAACTCTCCTGAGCTTTTGAAGTTTATTCTAAAATACAATTTTTAGAAAAAAAAAGTTTCAAACATTGTAATACTGCTGGGAACTTTTGTCAACTGCTGTAAATGTTAGTTGTGAGAAGAGTTTTCGAAATAAAAATCATTTAAGAACTACTGAATGTTCATACTCATTTAAGAAATCTTTCTATAGAGTCTAAATCACTGCAACTGAAGCACATTTTTCCGTAAGTTAAATGACATTATAATGACAAAAATTTAAGATTTTAATAATTTAAGTCTAAGTTTACATTATTTTTCTTACCATTATAAAGGAAAGTGACTAACCCCACAGAAAATGTGAAAACATAGCTCACTAGTTTACACCGTGAAACAAACCTTATTCAGAATTTGGAGATAACAGATTTGGTTAACTTTCACTCGTATTTGTCAACAGATAAATAACCCCAGTTGCAAATTTTTGCAATACGTTTTGATTTGATTTGATTTATTTGATTATGGCAAAGCCCTCGCGGGCTATAAGCCTCCTTCGTGGAGTTCTTTTTCAGGCGAACTGGTTCGTATCTATGTTACACATGTGGGGAAACTACAAAAACACCCAAGCAGCAGCCTGTTCGAAATATTCGAAACTCGGACCGAACTATCAGTGTTCAACGACTTTACCGCTCGCCCGCTGGTGGGCATTTTGCAATAAGGATAATCGCTTTGTTTGGAAGTATAGTAAAAAGTGTAAACAGGTTTCTGGAATTGAAAATTAATAGAGAAAGTTCTAGATTGATCGACGGGTTTTAAGAATTGGTGATGAACATAGTTTCCATAACTTTTTTGAAGGTTACAAATTTTATCAAATTCAAAGACCTTCAGATGTTGTAACTGAAAGAGTAGTAAGAAAGAAAGGTTTATAATTGCTTATGTATAAATAAACATATTTTTTTTATATGCGTGAAACAAAACTAATATATAAAAGAAAAATGTACTTTGATAAATATTTCACGAGTAAAATTTAAAATTTAGTTAAAAGTTATTTTGTTAAAAAAGAATTCCGCCCGACAGCTACTTTTAGATTGTCCACTCGGCCCATATGCAGTTTGAGCTCGAGATTACTGATTTAGGATATTAATACTGAATTTTTTTAATGACAAAATTTGGAGTTTTAGCATTTTTACAAATGGTAGTTTAAAATTAATGTTTAAATTATTAAATGATTTTTTTAATAACAAAATGTTTAAGTGAATTTTTTTAATAACAAAATTTGGAGTTTTAGCATTTTTACAGAAGGTTATTTAAAACAAATAACTTAAAATGATTGTTTTTTAACAAAAAGGTTCTTTTTAAAAAATTCATACCCAGATACTTAATATACTTTGCTATCAAACTGGAAAACAAACACTTCAATGCAAAATTTAAAATCAGGAGAAAAAGCAACCTCAGTTTGGCATACACTTAGATTTTCAAAAAATCTACAAATACTTTTTTGACTTTTGAAGCAGAGGAACCTGCATTGGACCTCGAAATTGTACAATTATATTTGAAATCTACCCCAATCTAAGTTTTTTTTAACCTAATTTTAAATGCTTAACTACTTTCTGCAATATTCAAAAATGCTTCTAAAATTCTTAATTTAAGGCATCAAAGGTCATTTTTGTTGAATGAAGATGGAATGTTCTTCTGCTTCCCTAATTCAGCTTTAAAAGACAATTTTTTTCGTTAGGGAGCCTATATCAAAATTCAAATTTTGCGAATTTTTACTAAAAGGTATTTCAGGCTAGATTCATCATATTAGAGAGCTCATAATGTCTGATTTATTCTTTAAACAGAAACCATAGATCTGTGACGAAAAGTTCATCTAACACATCCAACATTATTTTAAACATTTTAAATAACATAGACCGGGGTGTCAAACTGCATGCGAAGCGCATGCACGATCTGAAAACAACTGAGACGAGAGGCACTTTTGTTAGTCCAAAGGAGCTTTGTCTCTGAAGGACTATTGTTTTGTTTTGCGATTTTGCGTTGGAAATATAAATGTCGGTTCACTTTTTACACTGTTGCCACCAAATATTGCAGCCCTGTATTATACTTAAAGAAATTAAATGAGCATAGCTTTAGAATTTCGGATACCCAGTCTCACGCGCTGGAGATAAAAAATTTTTTTCCGTACAATGTTGCCATTGCTCGCTTTGAAAGCGTTGAGCTTCTTAATTAAAAACTCATAAATGCTTTACAAAATATGAAATCGATAATAAAACAAATTCCAAATTTGGGCTTCCAGATGCCCATATTCGGGTGGAAACGTTCAATATTCAAAATTGGATGGCTCTAGGTACCGTTGTTTTATCACAATGCGACAAATATACATACATTTACGCAAATTCTTCATTATTTAATTTCTTTAAGTATAATACAGGACGATCATATCTGCCGGCAACATTTTGAAAAGTGAAACAACGCTTTTAGTGAATCGACGCAAAATGCCAAAACGAAATTACACTGCTGGCCACCCAAATTGCAACACCAAGAAAGATAAGAGATACCATAACAAAATTTATTTAGTACATAACATGTTGACCAAGTATCAAATGATTAAATTTATAGACTTCTGTGAAGTGTAGTTTCTTCCAGAATCAGTAGCCAGAGTTGCCGCCATTGTTGGAGATCACCGCTGCCACACGCCTCGGCACTGATTCAAAGAGACTTTGGATGTGTTCTTGGGAGTACAGCAAACCAAGCAGCTTCCACGCGTTGCCAAAGTTAATCTGGTGTGGCAGCTTGGGATGTAATCTGGGTGAATCGTTCAGCAACCATGGGCCACATGTTTTCTATCGGCGAAAGATCCGGAGAACGAGCCAGCCAGGGAAGCAACTCAATCTGGCGATTGATGAAGAACCCTTGGACAATGTGTGCCACGTGTGGTCGCGCATTATCCTGTTGAAATATGGCTGTGGGCAAGCCCTGAAGGTAAGGAAGGACAACTGGCCCCAAAACCTCGGAGATGTAGCGCTGGCTGTTTTTGAAGCACCGGCAATGCGTACTAGAGGAATGCGAGAGTGATATCCAATACCGTCCCATACCATTATACCCGGTGCAGGACCAGTGTGGCGGTGCATAACGCAGCTGTTCAGCATCCTCTCTCCACGGTGTCTCCAGACTCGAATCCGACCATCGTGATGTTACAGACAGAAGCGTGACTCCTCAGTAAAGACAATTTCATTCCATTCTGCTGTCCACATCCTTCTTTCATCGCACCATTGGCGGCGGAGCCGTGTATGGTTCTGCGTCAAGGGTAGACGAAGCAATGGACGTTTTGCGGCCAGACCACTCTGCTGTAAACGGCATCGAATGGTACGCGCAGACACTGGATGATGTGTTATAAACTGAATGGGCTGTGCTGTGATATGGTTCGTGATGTGACTGAGCGATCCGTCACTGCCATGCGCACAATGTTCTTGTCATCACGTGAAGTAGTGCACTGAGGTAGATGCGATCGAACACGTCGGTCCATCGTACCCTCGTGCATCCAACGGTCATATATCCGCATTACAATAGTTTGGTTTCATCCAACACGACTACCGATTTCGCTGAAAGATAATCCACACTCTCGGTAGGCCACTATCCTTCCTCTGTCGAACTCGGATACTTGATCAAACGACGATCGCTATTTACTACGCGGCATAATTGATCTTTTTTTTTTTTTGGAAAAAGCACAAGAAAAACACAATTGCCGAACTTGAAATCGTCGGAAACACCAAGCCCTAAAATCGCTTCGAAGTGGCGCCACAGGCGCGCGTGGTGTGCGTCTGCGCTGAAATTCTAATCTCCGCTAATCTCACCTCCGCTAATGCATGTTGTAAATTTCATGTTATCTGCATGCTTCCTTCAGGGTGTTGCATTTACGGTGGCCCTCCTTCTGGGCAAATTGCCCTTTGGACTAATAAATAAATTTTAAATAATATTTATGAAAATGTGATATCGATAAAAATAATAATATTTAAACGAAAAAAAAACTCAAGTTTCTATTTATTTTCTGTCTGAAATCTAAAAGTTTGGTACTTCCAAGAGATACTTGTTGGTTATACCTTGTAATTCAAACATACTGACAGCTAAATATATTAAATTCTTAGACTAACATTCTCTTCAAATAATTCTAGCAATTAATTATTAAATGACCATTAAATAATTTACTTAAACTGCTAATTAATCATTAAATGATTTACTTAAATTTAAATATAAAATTCGCCAAGTTGACTCGTTCTCGTGCAAAGTTCATCACTTCAAACCGGGCCTAGAGATCTTGAATGCATTCCTCAGGCGATGAAGGCACATCCAGAGGGCGGCCAAACAAACGATCACATGGCAGACGAAGTTCACGACTGAAGAGCATCTGAGATGGGGAATAGCCAGTAGAAACAGCGGTAACTTCTTGTCCCAGTCCTGTTGGTTTCTGGAAGCCACTAATGAGAGGTTATTAAGGACGGTTCGGTTAAATCTCTCTACCATGCCGTCCAATTGGGGATGTAAATGCGTCGTTTGGGTTTTGGCAATGCCGAGTAACTTGCAGAGTTCTTTGATTACAGCAAAAGTTAAATTCCTTTCCTGATCGGGTGGCCCACCAGTGCCCGAGCGGTAAAGATGCTGAACACTGGTAGTTCGGTTCGAGGTTCGAATCCCGCGAACGGGCTGGCTGCATGGGCGTTTTCGTGGTTTTCCCCATGTGTAACGTGTATACGAGCCAGTTTCCCTTAGAGAGTCCTCCACGAAGGCATCCCTCCCTTTAGGCAGATAGCCCTCGTGTGCTTTGCCGTAATTGAATAACCCAACCCAACCCAACCCAACCCAACCCTTTCCTGATCGGAATGTAATTGAAGAGGCACTCTGAACCTGGAAGTGCAATGCTGTATCATTATCTCTGCTACTGTGACAGCCTCTTGATGAGGAATAGGATACGCTTCAGGCCACTTGGTGAAATAATCAATGACAACGAGGATGTATTTGTTGCCATCAGCAGTTCGCGGCAGAGGTCCTAAGATGTCAAAGGCGATACGATATGTTCAAAAGGTGCTCCTACATTGTAACATTGCAGCTTGCCTCGGCTGCGTTTCTTTGGTCCTTTCCGACCTGCACAGGCATCGCAAGATCGGCACCACTTTTGCACGTCATCCCTTGCATTATTCCAGTAGAAGCGCTCCCGAACTCTCTGCAAAGTTTTCATTATTCCGAAGTGGTCTCCTGCAGGGTTGCTATGTAGTTCTTTAAGGACGTCCGGGATAGGGATCTTGGGGGTAGCAGTTGCCATTGGAATGCCTTTCCATCATCCGATTCGAACTTACGGTACAAGACGCCGTTTCGAATATGGAGCAAGTCCCAGAGAGCCCAATAGTGTTTTATCGTGGGACTATAGTTCGAAATGTCCTGCCAGGTAGGTTTCTGTTTGAGGTCTCCATTAAATCAATTATGGGTTTAATGTCACGGTCTTCCAGCTGCTTTCCTGACTTCTCTGTCACTCCGTGGGTCTGGATCAACCGATGTTGATGTTGTAATTTGTCGTGCCAGCGGATTAAGCAGCTGGTATTTAGCTTGGACTCTGGAACAATATCCGCAGTTTTCTAAGTAAAGTCTTCTAGACAGGGGTCTGCGTTTCCATGTGATGATCCCTTTCGGTGACGGGTAGAGATGTCATATTCTTGGAGTCTCTCTATCCAACTGGCAATCTGACCTTCAGGATTCTTGAAATTGAAAAGCCCGGCCAATGATGCATGATCCGTGAGAAGCAGGAATTTTCTGCCGTATACGTGCATGACCCGTGAGAAGCAGGTATTTTCTGCCGTATACTGCGTTCTACGTAGATAATAATGGAAATGTTCTACGGCTTTGACTATGGTGAGCAAGAAATATCTTGGGACAAAACAGAGCCGACACTTTCATTACTCGCGTCCGTGTTGAGAATAAATGGTCTGTCGAGCTGAGGATACGTCAGGATTGAGGCAGATGTTAACGCTTCTTTCAGGTTCTTAAATGCATCCCCACATTCTTTTGTCCACACGAACATTTGCTTGCTCTCTGTCAGCTTGTGAAGGGGTCTTGCAATGGATGAAAAATCCTTCACGAATATCCTATAGTAGGTGCAAAGCCCTAGAAAGCTTTTGAGCTGGTGAACATTTTCGGGACGTCTCCCAATGTTTAACTGCTGACACCTTTTCAGGATCCACGCGCACACCTTCAGCAGAGATAACGTGTCCGACACAAGTCACTTCCTGTCTGAATAATTTGCATTTAGCGGGATTGAACTTCAGATTGGCTTCTTTCATTTTCGGAAGCACCTTTCTAAGATCTCCAGGTGTTCTTCGAAACTCTTCCCGACGATGATGTTATCCAGGTATATCAGACAGGCTTTGTAGGAAAAACCTTTTAAAACAGTCTCCATCAGGCGTTCGAACATAGGCGGCGCATTACATAGTCCAAATGGCATCACCAGTATCGATTGTAGAGTCAAACTGGTTCGACCCACGTCAGAAGACGAGCGGGAAAAAACATTTTGAATATCTTTAATGACACGCTCGGCAGCATTCCTCTCTTCATCGTATAATTGCACATTCTGCAATAACTCCGATGTAATGCTTTCTGAAGACATGTATTCTGGGGTGATACTGTTTCGTTTAATACTGGTCACTGGAGTACAAGTTCAGCCACTTCACCTTTCTTAATAACTCTCAACTCTTAAGTCACATCAGTAACTCTCACCGGGATAACGGTCCTTGATAGGTCGACGAGTGCTGAGGCTGTTAGTACTCCTTTCAGGCTATTACAGTTCTTGGGATATTCCATGGGGCCACAGCGGAAATTTGTAGTTTTGGCTATGGATCCAGGAAGTAAAAATTTCTGTTCTTGATGGTATTGTGACATCGTCTTGAGCTATGATTTTGTGAATAGATTTCACTCCTTCATAATTAATCCCGAAAAAGCTTATGTCCTCAGAGGCAGACTGCAGTTCGTTATTTTTAAAGTCCAAGGAAAAATTGTATTCCTTAGAAAGTCCAGTCTGAGTAGTATGTAAGGGTCTGTAATTTCTGCTACATATGCAGTGTGATGGTAAACGCCACTTCCAAACGTGATGTTAACGTTTAATTTTCTTTCGACATAGATCTTCTCGCCAGACACAGTCTGGACTCTAACGCAGGGCGGCGTCTAGATGAGTTTGCCTTTCAGTTGTTCAGCTACATCTTTTCGAATGATGTTAACATTGGCCCCTGTATCGATGGTCATATTGCAAGAACTCCATTGATATGTCCCATGATGAAAAGTCCGTTACTATCGCCACTCACTGCAGAAATCTGAAGCCCTTTAAAATGGGGGTTTTCATTATATGGCAACCTCCGCCCAGCGAGATGGACACTAATTAGTTTCTCTCCTTCTTGATAGGCACTGTTTTAACATCCGTGCCCTGTGGTGTTCCGCAGTTTCTTCGTATGTGCCCTTCAGCACCACATTTGCAGCACTTTACGGTCGGTTTCTTGTCACCAATATTCAGTTTCAAGGCATTGAGTTGCCTAGATAAATCTTCTACGCGAGCACAGTGACTTGATCCACTGGTTCCTGAATTTGAGCACATGTGATTGGGTGGCGGTCTCTACGAGTTGCTTGCTGTGCTGCCTCGACTTCTTTAAATCCTTCACATCCGACATTCTCAGAGCTTTCTGTATTTCGGGATCCCAGATGCCATCGATAAAGTATTGCAGGGGCAGGATTTCCTTTGTTTCTCTCGGGCACTCCGTAAAGGCGAGGTAAGATAGCCTTTCTACATCCGTAGCGAGCTCTTGGAGTGTTTCGGTGGGCTTCTGTTGATGGGATTTTAATTGAAGTCTACTGTAGTCTTTCAAATATTTCTCCCCGAAACGCAGCTCCAATGCGCCGGATAGAGCTTCGAAGTCTAGTCTCTAGTTTTCGAGAAGAGTCTGCAGGATATCCGCTGCATCTGCTCTCAGAGAAGTGGCGAGATGACAGGCCTTAGCTTGGGAATCCCACCCATTCGCATCCGCAACTATTGAAAATTGTGTCTTATAAACTTGCCAAGAGGTCTTCCCATCATACGTAGATAGCTTCAGTGAGGGACGAGCAGGCATTGGTAAGAATTTAAAACCATCACTATTGCTCCCTACCATTGCTACGAATTTCTTCAAGGTATCAACTTCTTTACCAACTGCAAAAACCTTGTCATCAATTTGTTGTTCGACGGCAGAAACTCTTTCTTCAATGCGTTGCTCCACCGAAGAAACTCTTTCTTGAATTTCTCCAATTTTGTCTTCAACTGTATATATCCTTCCTTCCATAGCCTCGAACTTATTTTCTATCATGCAATTTATCTTTTTATTTCCTCTTGACCTAATTTCTTGTTTAACTGATTCTTGACCAGATTCCATCTTTTCTTTAACCGAATTCATTTCTTCTTTAACAGAAACTTGACCAGCTTCCATCTTTTCTTGGAATGCAGCAAAAGCACTGACGAGCTGTCTCAATTGTTCTTCTATTGCTCTAGTAAATGGCATTCAAACTCCACTCCTAACTCCTCCAAAAATTGTTGCGTGCGTACGGGTTTCAATGGATTGAATGCACAAGTCGTTAAAAGGTTAATGAAATTTATTCTTTTCATAAGAAATAAAACAAAATGCTGAAATATTTCTTCAGAGATATTCGTACAATATCCCAATATCTCTAACGTTAAACAGATCTCAAATCAAAACAGAAAAACTAATTCAATCTCACAGCGAATTCGCTGCGAACAATAACAGCATTAAGTAAACAAACAGTTCGCTTAAAACAGCAGCAACTGAGATGAGGTGTTTTAATTAGGCTTTTATAAGCTTTTTAATTATTCACTAGAACATTCTAAACCTATTTTCACGATTTTTCTGGATGGCAACAGCAATCACGAGATATTTATTTATTAAATATTACATGTACGCGCTCTTTTATTTTTACTTTTCTGAGGTGGCTTTCTCTTCAAAAATTGTCTGCGTTGCAGGGGCAAATAAAACAATTTTAATTATGATTCTAAATAAACAGCTAAATAAATACAAAATCCGTAACATTATTGTTAATAAGTAAATATAATTATACAATAAATACAATTTGATAAAATGAAAGAATAGAATTGTAATAACAACACTTACAAACAGATTAAAATGTGCATGTTCACACAATATAATTCTCATTTTATTTGTCATACATCTAATGAATTTACTTAAATATTCTGAAAGATTTATTTCACTGACAAACTTGAATCAATACCTTGAATACACATCACAAAAATTCTGCATTTGCCATGTTATATATACATTAATTAAAACATCTACATTAAAAACTATTACATTTCACACAATAATTTCTGGTCCCTACACACATATTCTATCTAAGGTTACTTTTTTGTTATTAAATCTAGGCACTAGATGCTGTCATCTGACTATCTGTAATATCCATTTGACAGCTTTTCAGTTCAATTAAAAAATTACTAACTAAAAGGCAAAGTGTTTTCTTAAAAATTAATCATAAGACTTTTTTTTTTCATAATAAAATATAAACAAAATCTAATCTATCTTCAGTTGTATAATGAATGTATTAGAAATGGTATGCAAATTATTTTTTACATTAAATGCATATTGCTATTTACAAATTATTAAGAGGAAATCGCAATGAATAAAATTACATCAGTTAAGTACTGACAAATTTATAAATTTAATTTAGAAAGTTAAATATGTTACACAAGATTAAAAATAAAAATTTTGGAGTTTAAGATTTTTAAACTAGTAAAAAGAAAAAAGAATAAAATGCGAAGTAAAACTAGAAATTGAGAGATTTTTAAAATTTGCTTTGTACAAAATAAAATAAGTAAAAAGAAAAAAGAATAAAACGCTAAGTAAAAATAGAAATCGAGAGATTTTTTAAATTTGCTTTGTACAAAATACAGCTTAAAAGCTATTTTATAATAGTAATAATGATTAATTGTTAAATTTATAACATATCTAAATTTCAAGTGAAAAATACCAACATCCAGTTATTCTTTAAAAAGATATTTGATTCCATTAACACATATTAAGTCTTTTTAATGACATCTAAAAATGCTCGAGCACTGACACACAGCAGTTTTATTATAGGCAATTTAAATATTAGCTGAAAATATCCTAAAAAAATGAAATGGAGTTTTTTTTTAATATGTAATTTCTATGGCTTTATGGCTCTATCGCAGTAAACTTTAGGCAGAAAATGAACACCATCTAAAATACGATTATATTCTCTCAGATATCAACCTCAGTTTTAACTAGAATGTTCAAGTTTAATATCAGTTTTTAAAGACATTTAATACACTATTTGTACAAATTATCTCACATAAAAAAATATAAATAATCTGTCAGTTAACTAATAAAAAAATACTTAATATGAAAATTTACACATTCTAAAGCATAAAACACAACTGGAAATTAAAAGAAAGAATTTAAATTAAAATTTAAAAATTTCAATGATAATACAACTTTTGAATGTATTATTTACATAATAGAAAAATGCATTATGCAGTAATTGTCCACAAAATACATTACAAAATAAATACTTTTCCTTTACCAAATAATCAATAGAAATAAAATTTGTTTCTTCTGTCTTGCAACAATAAAGGTTGTTAACATCAAAAAGAATAAAAAATCTTTGTATCAATGTTAATGAAATTTGGCAATCAATAATATTTGCTTAAAAAATAAACATATACTTCATGCCTGATATTTTAATTACAAGTGCAATTTTTTTTTTCCAAACTGATACACTTAAAAAATAAATAAATAAATAAATTCTTTAAACTCATAAACTAAAAAATTAACAAAGCAGGGAAGGGGTTAATTCTTAGACAATTTTATAAAACTTGATTAAAGCCAAGATTCAAAAGGATGGTTTGAATTTAATTAAGATAATCACTCATATTCTAATTAACAAAGCATATGGGCTGCCTGAGAATGCTCCAAAATTAGCAATGCTTTAAACATTCCTAACACTGGTATTTAGTTGAATAAGTCTTATGCCTCTTCCCAGACAACCTTTTTATGTGGGAAAAAATAATGAATTATTCCATTGGCCCATGCATTTGGTAGCATATTCAGCTAATAATAATAAGATCTGTGGTTTGAATCCTAGCTGGTTTTTTGTGCTTTCTGTATTTATGGTCTATACAACATGAAAATACTTTTATAATGCAACTTAGAAAACACAAATAAAATTTTCAGTTCAGAACAATAACATTAAATAAACTCGCATTTTTTTTTCAATTAATTTTGAATAGTTAAGTCAACTAATTTAGCAATAAATTATTAAATTTAGTTCTGACTTTTCAAAATGAGTAGATAAGCAATGGAATGCAGAGCTTAATTCCTCTTGAAGAAAGCAAAATTCACATAAAAGATATTCAAAATCCTGTATTATGCAATTAGTTTCAGATGTCTGAAGCAAGCAAATTCAAGCAATGCAGAAGAACTATGATTCACTGTTTAAGAAAATACTTTTAAAGAAATCACTGATGCAAGTAAGATATAGGAACATCAGCATGTGTCTGAAAATGTTATGTCTAAAAATGTATATTTTCTTGCATATAAACAGGATTGCTAGAACTGTTATACAGATGTTGAAAACAATTTTCTAATCTCATATCTGATCCTGATCCTATCCTACATCTAACAGCTAGTTCTTAAGCATTAACATGTAATCAAATACATGCACACATCTTCATTTTTAGTGCTATCAAATGTGTTAGCATTGAGTGCTGTCAATATTAGAAAATTCTTTTCTATTGATCTTTAAGTAAACATTCAATTATACAAAAAAATTCTAGCAAATATACAGTCAACAGTTTATGTTAAATTCATCATATAAAATGACTTAATGAATTGAAAGCTATTATAGCAGATTCTCAACCTTTTCTTGCATCTATCTCTTTTAAAAGAATGATTTTTCTCTATAATATACAGCATACAACATAATCACAATACAAATAATTAGTACATAAATAACTTAAATATAACAAAAAGGTAAAAAGGAGGGGAAAGTCAATAATGTTGGTTCGGTAACAACTTTTATTTTGGGGTGTTTCTATTAGATGACTTTTCCACAACTTCAAGCATTCATGAGTTTTGAATAAGAGTTGTGCTTGAATATTATCCTTCAGTGCAATCAACTCTTCTTGCATCATAATATCAAGAACAGATATATCACATCTCAGCAGTTCTATGAGCAATACTGGCGCATTCAGATATTTAATGTGTTAAACGTGAACTTTAAAAATCTTTTCAATTTAGCAAGTGGCTTGTGTATAACAATATATCTTCTAAGGAAATACAATTCTTTTCAAACATGACAATAACATTAAGTTATCAAAATAGTAGGATTCTTTTCAATTTGTGTCGTTATAAACAAGTCAATTTTAGAATGTAAAAACGAATATAATCATGATATAGTTTTATATCAATAAACAATTAATTACCAGTTTAATTAATATTTCTGCAATCAATGGGATCTTGATTATGTCTATCAACTGGCAGTGACTATCTATTCCTTGATCTTTTAAAATTTCATTGAGAGGCCCTGTTGGAAACCCTTGCCCTACAGTACAAAACAGGAAAAATTTACAGTTTATGGGATTATTTAATACAGTTAAAAAGAAAATTTGACTAATTTAATACACTCAAGAACATATTTTGATTTAAAAAAATAGGATTTTCAAATGCAATTTATTCTTCATGCTTTCAAACAACTAACCTCTCAAAAAGTATTCATTCATAAAATAAAATCTTTCAATGGAATAATATTTTTATCATTGCTATTACCCTTACATTAACTTTGTATTATTTGTACTGAATTTTCTGATGAACTGTTATAATGAAACACTTTAGAATGGTTTATCATCTAATTTTCGATACAGAAATAAAGTGGTTTTCAAGTGGAAGGGGAATTGCAACTGAGTCTAATGTATCCTCCTCTTCATAACATTATATCAGATTTGACCGAGTTTCCCTTCTTTTGTATTTTTTCTGGTTTTCGTAATTTTTAGATTTTAGTATTTCACATTTCTTTAATTATTATTTTACATATTTAGAAGGTATTTTGAAATTTATTGGTATTGAATTTCACTTCTTTTGGGTCTTTGTGAAACTGATTCTAAATTTCTTACTTTTTGTCCATATATATATAATATATAAATTTAGCCCTTAATCTTTCAATTTTACACACAAAATGAAAAATCCAGGGACATTTTTTTCAAAAAAAGACAACTTTATTATCTTCTAACCTCCAAGCCAGTGTTAGCATGTAGTAGACAAAAGAGATGGAAGACATGGTAAGATTGCCATGATGCTATAGATACAAAGTCACTATATATAGACAGCTCATAGTTCTTCAACAATCGACATAACATTAAGAGAAAAATCTCAAAACTCATCTTTCACAATTGTTTACATTTATGAAATGATTCAGATGAAAAACTAATTTTAATAAATTAAGTTCTTTAGAGAACATGACAGGCAATTTATGTAAAAAGAGAAACCAATATAAAGAATGATTCCTAGATTTAGTTTTGTTGTAAAATTATGAATTTTTATTTAAAATTATAAACAATTATGTATATTTAATTATAATAAATTCATTATTACAGCATTTCTTTCTACAAATCCTTTCCCTCGTCTTTTTCTTCATATTGGGGTTCTTGGTAATTTACAGAGTCGTAAGGCTAAAAACTTGGGAAGCACTAAACTAGAGAGCAGTTTTTAATTTATATATTTAGCTACAGTATATTTTAGTGGTTTCTGAAAGAAAAGATTTACTAGCAAATTTCTTATATTATATGCAGTACCTACTGAAGCTATAAAATTTAGACTCATGTTTTCTCCAGGAAGTAATTAGTGGATTCGCTCTTTTCACATACAATGCCTTATATGAAAATAAAGAAATCTTCACAATAATTCATTTTCTGAGTGAAATTTAACAAAAATTTACTTTAACCAAACATTTATCTAGCTCTTATTAAAAAATAAACAGAGTGAATAACATATATTATACAGTTACATTACATAAACCTTAAATTTGACTCTTCATGCACATATAAAAGAAGTAACCATTCTTTAAAATTAAATGCAGTTTGTGCCTCCACATTAACCTGTTGGGTATTTATAATTTAGAGCAAGAGAAGTTTTTGAAGTGTACATCACGTGAAAATGGGTCATAAAATAGTAAAACACTGTAACTCAAATCTGCATAGTTCAGTCTTCTAACAGCAATCAGGAATATGAGAATTTGCATGAGTATATTAAACCTATTTATCCAAATAACAAGAATGAGAAATAGTCCAGTTTGAACCTTCAAAAGTATGTCTTTAGTTCTTATCCTTGAAAATATGATGGCAAGAAATCATGGTTACCTGTCATCAGATTTTAAATAATCTCACTTTCTTTCATACATATGTTAGGGAAGAAAAAAATCTCTTCATCTGCACCATCCTTTGAAACAGTGTGTTACAATCTACAATAAAGGTACTGCCTTTATGGACAGATACAAATTTCATATTTTATAAAGATGTAATGGACAAACTACAGAAGGAAATTCAGCACATTAAGCCTAAAAAACAACAACCAAATAATTAGTTTCTGCAGCTCAATGATGCACCGGCATATAATTCCAATTTCTTTAAGCTGTTTCTAGCAAAGAAATGTGTCACTATTCTCACCTTTATTCAAAAGATTTGACCCTAGCAAATTACTTTTCCTTCTCTAAAATTCTCTTTCATTTCATTGTTTTAACAATATCAAACTGATGCAAAAAACCACAACTAAAGACTTACCAAAAATGAGTTCCATAAAAAAGTGATATAATATATTATATCACTTATATCCTCTATTATTAAAAGTATGTAAAAGTGAATCTCAAATTAGATAAAGTAAATGACGTAACACATATGTTATCAATCTGACTGTTAATCATCATTACTTAAATATTACTTACATCATTACTTAAGCACATAATTTTTTCATGTAATGATATAAAATAATTTTAACTCTGTAAATAGTCTATATTTTTGCATCTGAAACATCAGTAACCTTACCCCAAAATTACATAAATCAATTAAAAAAATTTAACTCATATGATATGAAAATTAATTGCATTCAGTTAAAATGCATGAATGATTTTTAAATCTTTTTATGCAAATTTTCATAAAAAAAAATAAAAATTAATTGCTGAAACCTTTTTTAAACATTTATAACTATGAAAATTAAGTTTCTATATATATAAAGAGAAACTTATTAAACTCACATATTCTTTAAATAATATAAATTAAGAATGTTCATTTCTGGAAAAGATTAAGTAGAAAACAACACCATATTAAGCTGAATACCTATTGTTAACTAGATGAAATGAATTGTAGATGCACTGTGAAAAGAATATAATTGCACACTTTAAAAATATAATCAAAAATCATAAATTATTTTAATTAAATCTGAACCATAAAAAATTTCTTCTTAAATTATAGTTTCATTTTATGCAGCAATCTTTTCCTACTAGTCAATTTACTCATTTTTCTAGCAACTTCCCCTTGGGAAAAGGATTGTCAAAGAAAAACTGGTGATAATTGGCATAGATTTTATTTTATTAGACATGCTTCTAGTGATTCAGCAGTATTCCCTTCTTCAGCCATATTTAAATGAAAGACAAGTACCACAAACAGAAAAAGAGATTAATGAATTTCGAGATCTTGTTATCAGCTAATCATGATGCCCTCTTTCTTTCTCTATTAACCAGCAGTAATTTACATCAGCATCAATAACTATTGGTGTCAATTAACAATAAAAGTGTTATACCTATCAAACCAGAATTTTCTGCTATGAGTACACCTTTATATACAGCATACTTAAAAACCTACGACACTAAAAAATTGGGAGAATGTTTTTAGAAATCGGCAGATTTATTTACAACAAAAAAATTTTTAAATGATAAAAATATATTTTTTAATAATGAATTAACTTCAAATCATTATAAATTAATATCTGAAAGTTCAGTTACTAATTCTAAAATGCAAACAGTACATTCTGCATTAATAACTTTTTGGTCCTTTGTTTCCATAGAAAAAATTAACTTTTTGTTTTTCTTCAATAGAACTCATGTTGCCCTTGTTTATGTGTACTAACATGTTTGAGAACGTCGGCCCTCCCACCGTGTGAAATAAAAAAAAACGCTATGACCAACGACACACATTGCAAATGCATTACATTTCCTTGAGGAAATATTAGAAGGAATGTCATCTGTGTACAATTTTTGAAAAGTACCTGAGTATTTTACCTTTTTCGCAGATATAACTAATACAAAATATTTTAATTTCTTAAACTATTTCTCGAAAGCACATACTTTCACACAGATTAGTGACAAGATGAACGAAATAACAACCTTGATCTTGCTTTGTGCTCATTGGCTAATATGTGCCAGATGACACATAGTGGCACTCGATGCTCATTGGAGAAATGGAACATGACATTTTTGGACACGTGCTCTTACTCACAAAGCAGGAACATGCCATAATTTCTCACTGATGAAACTATTTTGGCTTTCTATGCAGTCTATAGAAAAACCAGGTGCTTTCAGATACCACCAAATTACTTTTTTGGGTATGCAAATAATGAAGTATTAAGCCAAGCTGCATAAAAATCATGAGAAATTTAAAGAATAAGAGAAAGTCAGGAGAACTATATCGCTAATCGGGTTGGTGGGAGAATGGTCAGAAATCAGGAGATTTGGCCACTCTGATACAGAACATATAACAGAAATATTATCGATATGAAACAGAAATTATAAGGTATAAAACAGAAATATTTAAATCATCACAAATAAAAAATTCTGTTGGAAATCCTGATTTCTTTCAGCAATTCAGAAGCTTCTTTTGATTCTTCTTCTACTGGCGTGACAATCTAGGATGGGCCATGGCCTTTCTTAGGTCCCTCTTCCACTTCACTCTCCATTTGGTGAAAGTTTTCAGTTGGTAATTTTAATAATATTAACTTGGCATCATTGTATTTTAATCATCAAGCTTTCCCAATTTCTGGCTCTATTTTCCCACTAGTTTATACTCGAAAATCTTAAACGTTAAAGATGAATTCATTAATTATAAACTAAATATACATTTAGGCCCTCTTGATTTTTCTATCTTAAAAGGATTTAGAAGATTTTTAATTTTGAGATAATTAGATTATTAAGATTCTATTAGTCATTTTAATGAAAATCAAGAATAGACTGACTGCTATGAAGAGAATGAATAGAGTTTTTAGTCCAAGACCCTGAAAGCAGTTTTTTTTTTTGGCAACATGATTTTAATTTTAGCCTCTAATGATTCATAACTAAAATCAATATCTTCAAATGAAATATTTTTTGATTACTTTAATGCTAACACTGCAAATACATTTCCATATTTTGATTTTTAGAAGGGAACTTCATAAGAAGAATTGAAGCATATTAATTTTTAACTTATTAAAATCTCTGCATTATATAATTTTGATCAGTTGAAACACAGACTAAATACATAAATTGAAATTACTACAAAATTTACATCCACATGTTTTCGATATTTTAAGTCATTCTTAGAATTCCTTTCTTCAAATATCTAACATTAAAAAAACATTCCGTCTATTTTTAATTGCACGAATAATTACTACTTCATTTCTATGTTAAAACAGCTAACTAAATTTCACAAATTCTATAATTATTCACTACTCTAAGAATAAATGCACAGTTTAATAATCTCTAGCATGGTCCACATCACTAGTTAAGACCTATATGCTAATCTTAGTTTAATGCTTTATTATCATTTAACAGAAACATAATGTTCACTTTGAAATTCTAGTATCCATGCAGAATTATAACCAATATCACTGTTTCAAGATTTAAGGCCACTTTAGAGAATCCAATTCCTTGTCCAACAAGCTGAACTTCTAGAAACTGTAGTCAATTGTCATTTATGTAGTATAGTGTATCAACATAGTGAAATCACTATGTTGATACAGCAAGTTCCAATTTCTTTGATAGAGCTTGATAAATACAATATAAATCCTTTCAAATCTGTAATTTTAAGTCATAATACAAAATTTTTATATTTACATGCTAAATTCCATTCATAATACTGCATTTCAGAATTTCTTCTTCCAAAGCAAAAAGAGTTGTTATTGTATCAACCTCATAAATTCAGCAATTTCTTTGTGCTCATTTGACATTAAAACCTTATATTTAGGCCTTATTTTAATCATAAAAAAGATATTAAATGCATAAAAAAGGTATTAATAAGATGATTAAAGAAGATAAGCAATTCACAAAATTCAGCATTTAGTGCTAATTTCAATTTAAAAAGCTTGATAAATTTCAAGAAAAAACAAGTTTAAATCCTTTTAGAATAATTTTCTTCCAAGAAAAAAAGACCTTTTGTTTATCTCCTAAAATGTTCTATATAGGAATCAATGCCAAATAAGTTAAATTCCCTAAAATATTAATTTTTAGACTCGTATGTAATTACTGCATTGGTTACAGCCATACCGTTACTAAAAGTCAAACATAGTAACAATTTTTATTAATGCATCAACAAAAAAGTCTTGCTTGAAAATTCTTAGAATAATTTAAAATAATTCTCCTTGCTTATGAGGAAATAAGAAATTTTAAACAAAAATTAATATAGTCAACATTTGCATTTTTACAGGTGGTGGATACTATTTGGTTATGCTCTTTAAATTTTCTTCAAATTAATTACAATCAGGATTATAACACTTTGCCTGCAGTTTTTTACACTGCATTGCTATAAAATTCAACCATTTAGGAAACAATGCTATACAGAATACAAATTTTCATATTCTCCATTGTTCAGACAAAAACCAAATTTCTGAAGCAAGCCAACATTATCTTACTCCTTAGCCAGTGAATTTCAGGCTGCCATTACAATGCATTTCCCATTCACGGTTTCATTTCAGCTTTTCTGTGATGTTTAATTATTTACTCAGATCTGGGTTAACAGATGACATTAGTTGTCCATATTTTTGCGAAATATACAAACATGTTTTGCACCATTTTGTGAGCTCTTTTCAAAGCTCAAAGATGTATGTAATTCAACTCTCAATCACATGAGACTAACTGCTCAACATTTTGCTAGACATATATCCCCAATTCCATCAAGAAAGAAACTCGTAGACATTGTGCTGTTTGTTTCTAAAAAAGATTGAAACTGGCAAAAAAATTTGCAAAAAAACACATATTTGGTGTAAAGATGGCGAGATAGGATGCCTCACACCTTTGATAGCGGTGTAAAGATGCGAAACACATATTTGGTGTAAAGATGGCGAGATAGGATGCCTTGAGCCTTGTTTCGAAGCTTATCATATTAAACTTCATTTCTAATACATGTTTTGTAAATATTTTGAATATTTTCATTAGTATATACATTTACCATTATATTTTATAAAATAAATCATAATTTAACCAAGATTAATTTTCAAATTTTTCTTTTATATGATTATTCTTCAGTTTAAATTTTCTCACAACTTTTTTTTTATAATCTAATTCTCCACTGAGGGGGGGAAAAATCTTTTGCCAAAAATTTTTGTATATTTTAACTCCAGAATATATGTAGATATGAAATATGTAATTAAAAATATATGCAATTTTTGAACCTACTTTGATAAAAAAAATTATGCAGCGAGAGGATTAATTAAAAAGACAAGATATGAGGCAAGGAAAAGGTATTTTTGAATAATATGAATTATTATGAAGGTTAAAGTTGCTAGGAATAAGTTGAAAAGTATTTGTACAGTTAGGAGACAAGATGTGGAGGGTGAGATGGAAAAAAGGGACATAAACATTAAGCTTACAAGAAAGATATTGGATTTTGGTGTGATGAGAAATCATGTATAAATAGTGGATTAAACCAAAAAACCTTCTCGGTGCTCTTTTATTTCTGTTTTGATGACCATTAGCAGGAACATATTACAACCTGTATGGGTTCAATTGTGCTGTGTAATAAATTCATTTTTAAAATAAAATTATAAATACTTTTAAACAATAAAAATTAGGTATAAATTTAAGAACATGTTCAATATAATTATTAAAGAACATTATTTATACATTCAATTCACATTTAGGTAAAAAAGCTTTCTCTCAACAAGAAAAAAGATTTGAGTGACATTCCTACTTCAAACTTTTCTTAATATAACTATGCGTAAAAATGTGACGATAAGGGGGGGTAATATCAAATTAAAACTCAAAGGCGGCATATACGTTTTCCCCTTTCTCTTGTTTAGAAAATAATCTTAGAAAACCTGAATATTTTTCAACTGTCCCTCTCCCTCCCAAAAAATTAATTTACTTACATTACAAACAAGTATTCAGAACAAAAAAAAAATAATCATTAACAGTACATTTCAATATTCTAAACCTAAATATAATACAAAGTTATAACATTGGTTTACAGGGTTCTTGATTTCAACACAAAACTGTTCTTTCATTTTCGTTTTAGTTCTTTATTTCTACACTCACGTTTGTGAAAATTGCAACACCATGAAGGACTTACGCGAGTGAGCTGAAATTTTCAGGAAATGCAAAGTAGCGCATGATATGCAAATGATTAGAATTGCAAATCCGTAGCGCATGCGTATGCTGAGCAGCACCCTCTGAACGGCTGATGGATCCGAATAAATAGACAGCTGTAGCGAGGCATGTATGGTTATCGGTGGTTATCTGCTAGTGGTAAACGTTA
>KK117509.1:111544-124567 GCA_000611955.2 Stegodyphus mimosarum
AGTGCTTCTTCTTTTTGAAAAGTGGAACCCATTCTGATGTCTACTTTTATCGTAGAATCCCTAGTTTGCTTCAATATTATAATTTTACTGCAATATTCTGTAAACAGATTATGTGCTACAAAAATGGCAATCACTTCAAGTAATATCTATTTGCTTCAAAAAATAATTTCAAAATGAACCCAGAAGTTCTTAAAATAATGTATTTAAACAGGACTTTTAAATTTTAATGAGATGAGAGCTACTGCTTCTTATTAGAATCCCTAGTTTGCTTCAATATTATAATTTTACTGCAATATTCTGTAAACAGATTATGTGCTACAAAAATGGCAATCACTTCAAGTAATATCTATTTGCTTCAAAAAATAATTTCAAAATGAACCCAGAAGTTCTTAAAATAATGTATTTAAACAGGACTTTTAAATTTTAATGAGATGAGAGCTACTGCTTCTTATTATCACAGACAGACTTAATTAGATAGGCTTTTATGGATGAAAGTTGAATTCTCTTGTCAGGTTCAGAATCAAGTTTGTTGTGATACTTCTTTTTTGTTGAGACATACACTTGAGAACAACTTTTCACGTAGTTGCAAATGGTTAAAGTGCCAACATGGCCTTTTTGACAAGTAAGGATACTCATGTTTTATACTGCATCAGAATTCACTGATGACATTAATTTACATTTTTCTAGCAATGTTGAATCAGATGTCAAATAAAAGTTTCATTATTCTTCTGCTGTTATGGTCAAAAGTCATGCATTAACAATAGACGGGTTTTTAATCCACAGGTCATTAGGAAAATACCGATTAAAATCCTCACTTATACCTTTCAGGTGCTGAATAATTTCTTCACCACTCTCACTGACCTCAAGTACACTCACTCCTGTTAACCTATTCTTTCTTTTAGTCTTTCTTTCTTTCTTTCTTTTTTTTTTTTTTTTTTTTTTAACTTTATTATTAAGCACAGTTTTTTTTTTTTGCACTTATGTCATATACAATTCAAAAACAAATTTTTTAAATGCTGCATAGCAGCATATGTTTAGAATTCCTAATGCATTGTTAAGTGTTTGCATACATTTTTGTATTTTCTTCATTCTTTTGTCAATTCATCATATCAGTATTCAGACTGCTTAGTAACAGGGCTTACAAAAAAAAAGACTTTTTATTATTAACTTTTTATGTGTTAACTTTACTTATTTAATATCATATTCATGCATTTATGCCATATAAAATTCAATTCAACATCACAAAATATTTTTTTAAATTATATCTTTAGAATTCCTGATAAACAGTCTCTTGTGCTGGAAATAAAAATGTTTTATTCTGTACAGTGTTGCCCCTACTTGCTTTCAAATCATTGCATTTGTTAATTCAAAATTCATTAAAGTTTTATGAAATATGAAATAAATAATAAAAGGAATTTTGAAATTCTAAATTCAGGCTTCTAGGTGCATATGTTCAGATGAAGGACTATGTTATTCAATACTTGATATCTCTATGTGACATATTTTTTCCCAATGTAAGGAACATACATACTGTTACGTGCGTATGGGTTCGTTATAGATTGAATGTCCAAGTCGTTAAAAAGTTAACAAAAATTTATCCTTTCCGCAATAAATAAATCAAAATGCTAAAATATTTCTTCAGCAATATTCGCACAATATCTCAAACATTTAGCAAAACTCAATTCAAAACAAATAAACTAATTCTATCTCACAGCGAAATCGCTACAGCATTAAGTAAACAAACAGCAGTTTGCTTTAAACAGCTACAACAACTGAGATGAGGTGTTTCAATTCGGCTTTTATAAGCTTTTTAATTATCAGTAGAACAATCTCGATTTTTCTAGATGGCAACAGTAATTACGGGATATTTATTTATTAAGCATTAAATGCACGCGCTCTTTTATTTTTATTGTTAATTTTTTTCGACGTAGCTTTCTCTTCAACAATCGTCTGCGTTGCACAGGGAAATAAAAAAGGAATTTTAATTGCAATTCTAAATAAATAGCCAAATAAATGTGAAATTCATAATTTCTTTAAAAATAATACAGGGCCATAATATTCAATGGCGCGACAATTTGAAAAGTTGAACCATTGCAAAATCCTATTTTGAGATTAACAGTCCCTTTTTAGGCATACAAAAAAAAAAAAAAAAAGCAAGTAAAAGGGAGGAGCAAGAAAGAGACTATGATGCAGGAAGACATAAAAAATTAGTATTAACTTTTTGAAAATTGCTGTCAGAAAATGTGTACCATGTCTAAATTAACAGCATACGATGCTTTTGGAAATGAGTAAAGAATAACAATTGAAGATAACCATTAAACGCGAGATGATAATATCATAAAAATTATAGATATAATTATGCTTATATTATATAGATATATTTAACATGCAAATTATCAAGTAGACCAAAGGCATTAAATTTTTACAAACCTGAAAGACATCAAATTTAAGTGGTCCCTGAGCTTCTTTGGATAGAATATGATATACAGCAAATACTAGTTTATGAGACTGCACATAAAAACTTATAGCTAAGTCCCCTGGCAGTGGAGGTTGAAGAGATTTCTGAAATGTATATAATGAATAGTATAATAACTCAATAATTTGCTACACAACACTGTTTTTATTATCAATTTTCTTGTTTCATATCCATATTAAACTTAAACAAATATAGCATTTTGTCTTAATTTTCTGTTTAATTTGGCATGAGCTGTTACAAATAAAAGTATTCCCTTTATGGTCCTCTATAATTGTATGAAGTTAAAGAAAAACTGCTAAGGCCAAAAACATGTGTTTCTTTTCCAAACAGGCAATTAATTATTTGTAATGAATAATTTCTAATATTTCCAAGACAAAAAAAAAGTCTAAGAAACTGCTATAATCTGATATTCGAGAAAATTTTAAAGCAATCATATCTTCTCGACAGTTTTCGGAAGAAAAAAATATATAAAATAAGCATTAACAGAACAGTAATCACAGAACTGCAGATAAAAGCAAATCATTAAATGAGATCATAGTAACCTTTCGAGATAAAAATTCTTCATTTTTATATGAATTCTATGACTCATGATAAATAAGTAAGTTTTCCATGTTTTAAAATGAAACTTCGATAACTTCTTGAATAAGGAATAATCTTTAAATAAATGGTTCTGCATTTACAGTTCAAATACATTTATTTTCAAAGCAACAAAAAATAAAACACAAAATTTGAAAAATTAAATTCACTTATCTACTGTTTCCTGCACAATACTTTTGAAAGGTACATACTAAAATTTAAAATTTAATGTCAAAAAGCTGAATATTATCTTTATTCTGTGAACAAAAAACTTCAAAGTTATCTCTTATTTTAGTATTCTTTTAAAATTAAGAAATACAGAAGAGTCGAAATTTATAAAATACTGTGTACATATCATGTTGCATTTTAAAAGCTGTGACACACATTCACATAATTGTGGTTCACAGAATAAAGATTAATAGGTATAACATACATGTTAAATTTTGTATTCTTGCAGGTAAGCACGAAAACTAGAAATTGATAAAATCAATTTTAAAGATTAAATTTTTATTACCTACAATGAAATGCATGTGCTAAAATGCATCTGTTTCATATGCAAGGCATTCAAGATTTATAAAAAGCTCAGGAAATGCTTTTTTTTAGTACTGTTCTGTTATCAGGACTGGATAAAGAAATGTATGTATGTATGCATGTATATATGTAAGTATGGATGTATGTGTGCCTATACATATACACATGTATGCATGTATGTATATATGTAAGCATGGATGTATGTGTGCCTATACATATACACATATATGCACATACAATACATACATACATGCATGCATACATTTCTGAATCTGGTCCTGATAACAGAACAGTACTCTTTTTTTTCTCAATCTATTAGCTCTATGAGCCTCTAGTGTTAAAGATTTTGATTTAACCTCTGCTCCTTTTACATGTTTATAATCAGATAGTAAAGCAGAAGTAATACAGAAATGTCCAATCTTAAAACCAAGATATTTCATTATGTTGAATCAACCGGCCATTCCTTCAATAAAAATCCCCACTGTCTCATTTATTGTTAGATCAGCTACAATTTTAGAAGAATGAGATGTTTGGGGACAGTATTTTCGCATGGCTGAGTTAAAACTCATTTGCATGACTCATTCCACCAAGACTTTTTTTTTTAAATAATTCAGATGATGAAAGCTCAGCTAAAATATGCTTAATCTCATCCTTCAGAAATTGATTCAATATTTTCATGCTTGTATGAACAAATATTTCCTGTATGCTCTGCTTTCTTGTACTAGCATTATTAAGTAGGTCCAATGGGAAGAAACAATATGCGAGTTAATCATCAATGAACCTATAATGGTAATAAATATCGTACATTTTTTCAGTAGTATCCCCAAAATGTGTAGTTAATTTATCTATTAGTTTATCATTCAAACAATTTTTACCACTGATACTTTTATCATCTGATAATTTCTTGCCCCATTTCATCTGTTTTAACTATGTAATCTTGCACCCATAGTCGTTTGTACATGTGATATGCAATCCACTTTCTTTACAGGATACAATATACTATTCTGAATCCCTGAAATGTTTTAGCGTCTCCATCTCCTATGTATTTCACATTTCTGTCAGATATTCTTTTCATGCCATCAACCTCCATTTTACTCAAAGAGGTAGAATGGGTTTCCACACAATATAAGTTGATGATTTTCTTTCCAATTGTCATATGCCATTCCACACTTTGGACCCTTCCACTGCTCGTAATCGTTACAACATTATGGTAAGACATTTAACATTAAGAACCTTTCCTATCAAACCCTACATGAGACATACATAAGTCCACATGTTTTCCACATCCCATCACAGCCAATACAAATTTCATTATTTTCAGTAGATACAATTTCTTCTTTCACAGTATTCTTCATTGAGTTGTCAGTGATTTTAGAACTGGCTAATTATATTTTCTTCAAGATTTCTCAGACATAGAAGCAAGCTAATCCACAGCTGTGCAAAAATTTTTAATGCCCCACAGAACGTGATACTACTGAACACAAAACATAGATCAGCATTTTTCAATACTTTTTTACTCATGTACTTACTCCATTACCTACCATCATTATGTATAATTACTAACATCTACATGTACAGGTGTACATTTGTAATTATTCACATTTATTTAAATTTTAAAAAATACACAAACATTTAATGAAAATCTTAAGGCTGTTTGACAGCATTCAGTAATTTAAAATCTGGATTGGAAGATGATAAATACAGTCTCAACTCTACACTTACACTGGAAAATCATGATGTGCTTATTTCTCCAGTAAGGTTGTAAGGTTTTAGTTAAACTAACAAAGTTTTATTTTAATTTAAATCTTTCTATCTCTTCTCGTGTTTCAACTTCCCGTTAGAAGAAGCGCGCGTTTTCAGCTTTATGCTAATTTGAAGTGGAGCCAAGTTCTACTTAAGCAAACGGTAGAAACCTCTCAGTGTGAGAGAGCTCTTAGTCTCAGATCACGGTCATTCTATTCGACGTTTGCCTGACCAGCTAGCAGTTAAATTCTAAGCCATAGTGCTTGCTACGTGATTGCTTATTGAAATAAATCCAAGTGCATTAGTATTAGTAATTCTTGCTACGCACCATTTAGTTAGAGGCCAACTCCGCGTATAGCTCTGTGAGCAAAGATTAATTTAATTTCTATTTAGCTTTAGTTTTAAATTTATCTGATTGTTCATTTTAGACCCAAGTGTGGTCTTTTACTTTCTGTATCCCTCCCGAGTTGGGAAGTGGTTTGTACATAATATTGATTTAATAAAAGAGGATTTTAAATCCCCTTCAAGTGCAGTTATTCTATCACTTAATCACAGTATCTACCACCAGAACATAGCTGCATTCAGCTCCCTGTTCCAGATCAGGACTTAAGGACTTAAGTAGTTTCACAAAGATGTTTGCCAAGAATATGCACCGAACACTCAGTCCTGACAAGGTTAGGATAAGAAAGCCATGTTCCACTGATACAATGCTTGTGAATGGTAGCAGAATAGCCTGTTGAATAGTTCAGGTTATTCTTATTTTCAGCCAATTCAAAACGAGATGACGGATTTCTTTTTAAATTAATTCTACCTTAAATGATGAATCTGTTTTCACTTCAATCAGCTTAACTTTTTGTCAGACTGATAACAAACTACACTGGAAATATTATTCACTGAAAGAGAATGCAAGACAGTGACCAAACAATTTGCACTGGAAAAAAATCAACTGTTTCTAACTTTATTTTGTGTTTTAGGTTTTACTACATTTTACAATCTTTTATTTTTGAGTTTTTATGTATTTTTGCCTTCCCACAAAGTGAGAAATGAACTGATTGAATGGGAAATATATCTCTAATGAGATTCGAGGAAATACGTTTAAATGAAGTGCAGCAAAAATGTGAATAAAAAAAATAAGGTGTACAAGGAAGACACATGGTGTCCACATCAGATATTTTTGATTTTTCATAATGAAATATAATTTGGATTAGAAATGCCAGTTGTTACAACAGCTTTTTATCTTTTCTCTTAGGTTGAATCTACCTATCAAAGCCCACTATTACATCTTTTCTTCTGTGTACCCCTTGAGATCATTTTACATATACCATTGGGTATATGCACCACAAGTTGAAAAATGCTGGTACAGATTATTCTGCTAGTCATCTTACAATCATGACAACTTGAGTCAACTACAGGTGAATGTCGGAATGCTGATATCGTACTACATTCATCACAAAACTCAAAAACAAGTCTATATACAATTTATTGTTTTGATATTGCTTCAGATTTGCAGTAAGTACATGTTAAAAATTTTGATAACTCTGAGAACAGAATATCAGTATTTATAACCATTATCATGATTAGGAGTAATAATGCTTTCCTCACATGGCTTTCTAAGCACAGTTTTTTGGCTGATGAAGATACAAATGGATCATCTGGTTCCACTGCTTCATTTCAAGTATGCTGGTCTCTACGAAAAGTATGCTGTCTTTCTTTTTGTTATAACCATATGATTTTTAAAATAAATCAGACATAAAAAGGGTAGTAGGTAATTAAAAATTTATGATAAATATTATAATCTTCTGGATACTAATACAGAAGAGGGCACTGAAGCAAGAAAAATTTAACATAAACAAACAGTATAGTGTAAATGAGAGCTGTGCTGAGTAACAGACTTCCTTCTCCAATGAAAAAAATATTAAAACGGACCTGCATAAAATCAAAGAACATAAATATTACCACAAATGACTTTCTCACACAAACCCAAACACCTATAAACATGCCATTTTGTTTAAAGCTTATTTATATTCAAAAGAGTGAGTGACATTGACATTTTTTTAATTGCAGGGAAAATTTTTGACCAATTTGATGTAATTTGTTTTAAACTGCCAAACAATATTTTAAAAATAATTTTGAAAATTGATTTCCCAAAGGTCCAAAGGTACTAAGCCCCCTTTACATTAGAAAACAGTGAAGAACTACAGAATGAGAATAACAAGAATAATTCAGATAGGTGTATGATAAATTAAATACAAAAAATTCATTTATTTCAATTCTACAACGGATTAACATTAAAGAAAATTGTTACTATTGTTGCTGTTGAAAAACATTTTTCTGTTCACAACTCAGCACATACTCATTTCATACACACTGCATTCTTTGAATATTGTTATCATTCTTTCCAAATTTTAATTTTGAATAACTAAACTAGAAAACACCATACACATATACAGATTACAGAAACACCTTAAAGCCCTCTCATTCAACCCAAATTTTAAAACTAAAATTTAACATTTATACACAACACTATCATTATAATTTTAACTAGAATTTTTTTAAATTCTTATGCTTAAATAACTTAGCTTACAGGATAGGAAAAATAAGCTTGCAAAATATTGTTAAGAAAATAGATTCATAAAAGTAACTTACCATATTGCGACTATGCTGAAGCTCATTTATAGTTCTTTTCTTTGGAATCAGCAGACAAGCTCTACCCCTTAGCAGGCATCCCATTAAATTATTCACTACCTATAATTTTAGTAATTCTAAATATCTTTATAGCAATAATTTATATCAACATTCAGCATCTCCCTCCTTCCTAATATTTCAAATGGAAATGAAAAAATACCATTTAAAAAAAATATATTTACTATTAAATCCTTCAAAATACTTTAGAAAAATAAGCTTGTTTTATAAAGAAAAGTAACTCTGAGATATAGTTGCATGATCAATTTTGCTAAAAGAAACTTACACACAGATATATTTTAACACTAATGAACTTTTAAATAAAGCGAATGATATAAGAAACCTAGTATAATGATTTTTAACAATTATTTTTATCTGTAAGCAATATAAATTATATTGAAACTGCTAAATTTTGAAGTTTTTCCCAAGTTAATTTAGATTAACAGAAAAAAACAGCATAAAAGTATTTACAAACATAGAATACATTTCTACTGTTCCGTTATCGGGATCAGATTCAGATATTGCCAAAAGCTGATGATCTATCAAAAAATTCAAAGCAAAAAAATAATTGCCAAAATATTTACAATACAGTTAAGTTGAAAAATGATCCAAGAGAAAAAACAACATAGCAGATATTCATAATATTAGAAATTTTTAATGTAAATTAAACAACTTAGCCAAGAAAAAAATAAAAAAAATGATTAGTAAATTAAAGTTAATGCAGAGGCATAAAACTGCAGATATGATTTAAAATATCTGAAAACATTTGTGTTTTAGGACGCTGCTGCAGTCACATGAACTCAATTAAATAAAAATCTGCGTGGTTATGTTCAGTGCCGCATTGACATTTATTTCACTCTGTCTAATAACCTTTCAATAGTTTTTTATGACAACCAGTATCGAGGTTGATAAAATTATATTTTTGGTTAAAGTACAAATGTTCAAATCCAGCCTTTTTTTATTTCTCACTGTTATACCCTTTCCAATAGTCCAAATATTTTATAGTGCCATCAATAATACTTTCTTCAATAACTTTAAGGTAAGTTTTTCTTGGCAATTCCGCTGCACATTCACTGGGGCGAAAGGATATGACTAACACTGTTTTTCCGATATTAAAGCAGAGTTTTATCAACTTTGCCAATATTACCAGTGCCCCTATTTCAACTGATGGTCTAAACAGCAATGCATGACACAGATTTCTCTTATGTAGCTGTTCCAATCAATGACAGTGCATGATTCATATCAAGTTGATACTGACAAAATTTAGTGGAAGTAATTCTTTAAACCCATGCATAAATAAAACAAACTGCTGTTGAGAACCTGGTTCTTGATCCTTCAAACCAATTTTGAGAACATAATACTTTCTTTCCTTGGCACATCATGTCTTCCACATGCTTCCTTTGAATTGAAGTAGAGCTTTATATTACGTTTTTCTGTATACTTTCTTTCAAAGTGAATATTTCCATGTTCCAGGAAAAATTGTACGGAAGATGTTTCATCATTAGTTAAGTCCCAAATTTTTATATCCAAGGTAAACACAATAATAGTAAAAATTCAAGTGACCAGTACACAGCTTTAGAATTTATATTTTCATTGCCAATTTTGAAAAGGCATTCTTTTACATTTTTTAAAAGAAAACATCGGAGATTTCATATGAACCAATCTCTGAGCAAGTTTAGCAAAACATCTGGTGATAAATCCAGGCCCATAATAGAACAATACCTACAGTTTTTTAAGGATACTGAATTCATTACTAACATAATAAAGAAATAACAGCACTTCCCTAAAGGTTTAAGTCTCCCACTTACATCCAATAAAAGGCTATACAATATAATCAATACAGGCATAATTACAATTGCTAATGTATCATTTCATTAATGTTAACTAAATATAATCAACTATAATTTTACAAGAACAAGTAGCCATACATTGAAAAAAGATTAATAAAAATATCAGGTACAACAAATAAAGCAGAAAATAAACAACAGCCTAGACATGATTTTATGTCCTGGTAACAGCTAACAAAAGGTGTGATTTTAATTGCAAAATAAAAGCTTTTATTTAATTATACTTCCAGATAATATCTATTTTCCCCCTGGATTTAGGTGCCTACTAACAACATAAAGGCTTTTAATTAATCATGCTTCCATACATAATAATGCCTTAACTCTTCTGGGTTTAGAGCCTACTCAAAATACAATACATAAAACCAATGAACACTTGTAATTAATCTTGGTTTCCAGTGACTGAAGAAGCCGGGCTGCATGGAATTTCATGCTTTTCCTCATGTATGATTTAAATATGAGCTAGTTTCTCTCAAGAAGTCCTCTCTTTATAAAACACTAGCTTTTGAAGACTTTCTCATAATAACTAAATAACACTAACATTCCTTAGCCACCATGCCATATTTCACAAATTATACATTCTGATAAATACCACTAAATATTATTAGTACATAGTGTTCTTACCCAGAATTAGGTTACACAAAATGGCAAAAGGCAGTTAAATACGAAAACTGCTAGTATATAGCACATTTATTTTATCAAAAGACAACTAATTTTCTAATAAGAATCTACGTTATAGCTCAATGAAAATGATTACAATGAACTAAAACCATATTCGTTTACACTATTAACTCAAAATTAAATTCACCTCTTACATTTTAGGATAAAATTTAAGGAAAAAAATGCAAGTGAACAAAAAGACAGTTTTTATTAAAACTCCATTCGTTTCTAATTAGAACGAAAAGGAAGCTACCAAATGAAATATAATATTTTTACTACGGTGTAAAAAAAAAAGGGGGAATTAATGATGCATTACCTATTTGCTTTTTCAGGCATATTAGTAAAAAGTATAATGGATGCAGGTTCTAAGCTGTATTACTCAACTAGATACGATAATTATAATTAACGGTAAATATTTTATATAGACAATTACTAATGTAGTTCTTTAAGTATTTAAATACTGTAATTAAACTCCTTCCTTATTCTTATTCTGCAATTTCATTTATTAAAATGCCTGGCAATAAAATCCTGCCAAAGTTTAGAACAAAATATAGAAGGAAAAAAAAAATCTTATTTTTGAGTAAACATCTTCATAGAAATTTAAGGTTCAGGAAAATGCAACAGAAATCACTTGAAATTTCAAACAATATTTGGAAAAAACACAGGCATTCAAATCAATAAATGAATATCAAGGTATTAAAAAATTTTCAAATGAAAGATACAATTTTCAAAAATAATATGCAAAATCCAATCTGAACCTCAAAAATCTCACATTTCTCTGCTAAGAGGGTATCTAGCAAAGACTGTTTCCGATTGCTTTCTTTTATATTCATACCTGATCAAAGAGCAAACCTACATTTTTAATCAGACTGAATAATTTCCTATATAACCAGAAATGTTTTCAGAATGTATTTTCGAGAACAACAAAATGAATGTTGCAATTTTGCATCACAATTCCTGAAGTGCAGCTTCTTTTTAAAGATATTTAAAAATCTTATATATTTTTTTAGTTTCTAATGCTTTAAATTAGATTAAAGAATTAATTAAATTAATTAACCAACTTTTTAGTGTTCGCAATAGCCACAACAAATTTAGTGTTGCATACACACATTATGCTTATCATTTGATCATTATACAGTATATACATGTTAAAATGTAACCCTTTGCACTCGAGGCCTTTTTCGCTCGGACGATTCCGATTTAGTGAAGAGCTAATACAGCTTTATTTTTTCTAAAGCTTAAAGCCATATTTTATTTTTTTTTTTCAAGTGAACGCTATGCTGAGACTAACTAAACCAAGCTAAGTTTTAGATAAGAATGCAAGCCGGGCCTGGTCCATGAAAGTACTTTAGATCAGAATATCTTATCGCACATCATAAATAAGCAGATCAAGCTCCAAAACGCTGTAGGGCACATTGAGTGGATGCATCAAAGCTCCCGGGCAGCATAGCGGCACCGCTCAAGTGGATGTTTCAAACATTCTGGACGCCCTAGTGGCACCACCTGAGTGAATGCTTCAAATCGGCTGGCCGCCATTGCTGCGCCACTTGAGTGCGAAAGGTTAATACTATTACTTGATCAATAACACAAGCCATATAGTTTTATGATTTACTCATATTTGTAGTAGCATCAATGATTATATGCTATGTCATAGTATCTTCTATGTTAGATTTTGTTTATTTATTTATTAAAAAAATTGAGATGCATTTTGGTTGAAAGTTCCATTACATTTTTTTCTTAAGAAATCTTTAGCTATCACTATGTTTACTATAAAAATGATAAATCTGAACTAAAAGTAATTAATATAACCATAGTCAACTGAATGGAAATTAAACATCTTCTGTGCTGATGATTTGAAATACTTTAATCTTGTGTCACTTTCTATGATCAAAAACTAATAATTACTTCATGCTACTACATTAGACAATTGTAAGTTTATGTTAACAAATTAAAAAAAAAAAAAAACCATCTTAAATTTTTGTTGCGTAATTTTTTCCAACCAAGTATGGGAGAATTCCATGCTAGTCAATGCAGAACTTGGGTATTATCCCACTGGCCATAAAACTTTCCCAAGCAGTGTGATTTAGCGAATCATGGATAATACTATTACCTGATGCAACCTGGTTGATTTTTTATGTGTCCCTGCGTTTTTATGAGCAAGGATATAAACTAACTGTTATTGCTGTATTTTTAACTTGTATTAAGAAAACATTAAAATTTGGAACCTGCCTTCTACAGAACAGCAAGCAGTGAGTAATTTTCAAAGGGATTCTACCATCAAAAAAGTGTTGACACAATATGATCAGCTGAATATGGTTGACAAAATGTAATAAACTGGAAAAATAACCTGTGGGAAGTTTGTACTTACAGCGCTCTAAGAAAAGCTTACAATAAAACCACAGGGCTTAACAAAATGATAGAAATCAACAAAAGCTAATTTGCAAAGGAAAAAATGCAATGGATTGAAGACTGGTTGTTTATTAAATAAAAAGGTGCAAATTCTTTCAGAAT
>KK117509.1:124590-177416 GCA_000611955.2 Stegodyphus mimosarum
TGAGATATCTGTGAACTTTGATGTTTTGATAGTAGCCAACTTTTATGGCTGATGAAATACTAAGTACCATAAATGCAAAAAAAAAAGTTAAGCACACAGTTCAATCATTTGATATGCTTAAAAAATCTAATTTAGACCTTTTCCATTGTTAGAACAACATGTGCCAATGAATTTTAAATGGAAAACATACATGCCGATGTTTCATAGCACTTTTCAGTTATTTTGAATATGGCAAATCATACCTGCGCTTTAAAGCAAGTACTGTAACAATATTCTTTTTTAAGCTGTATCATTTTGTCATATCCATTATTAATATATTGAAATAACTAATTAAAGATATACATTTCTTATGTTCAGAAAATTTTACCACAACTGAAATAATCCAATGACAAAAGTATACTTTCTCAGTGGAAGTATCAAATTAAAGATTTGTAACAGATGGTGTGAGTTATTCTTCAAATGGTCTTCAAACATTTGTCTAGGTCATGTGATGCAAGATTCACTCAAATATAATTCAGCCCCCCTTTTTTTACAGATGATGAGACAAAAATTAACCTCTTCACGTGAGCTATGTAGCTTAAAAACTCTCTCACTTTTATTTCTGTTGTATGTGTTACTTCATAAATAAATTGTTTTTTGTCACACTTATTTCTCTTAATTATTAGCCCCAAGATGTTTCAGTTATACTGAGGAGAAAATACATGTTACAGGTTATACGTTTTTTAAGAGATAATTACTTAGCTGTGCTGTATTCTAAGAAAAAAGTATTTATCATTATAAATACTTTTTTGTAAAAATCCCCCCCCCCAACAATGGCTGCCCAAACTGTCCATAGACATTGGCCATTACTAAAGCCGGAAGCAATGATCACTTTATTATGGAAGCACTTAATAGATGGGCCACCTTTGCCTCCTAAGAGAGGTCAGACAAGTGAAACCATGCCTCCTTTTCCGGGCTTCAAACCCAGGCCCTTTGGTATCACAGTCGGCTCCTATAAATACTCATACTGTCTGGGCAGCCATTTTTGTCAAATAATCTGCTAAAATTTAGACCATCATATATTTTAACATTACACCACTAAACAGGCATTACAATATATTTCCCTTATACACTGCAAATTTTATACAACACATTGCAAATTGCAGTGGACTTATTTTTATTTTTAATGACATAATTTTACTATTACAAATACTTGGGAGGAAAAAAAAAAAAAAAAAAAAAAAAAAAATGGGAGAGAAAAAAAAAAAAAAAAAAAACTACATATTGATTTTTAAAGTACAATAATTGCATCTTATCTTTTACTGAGTCAAGTTTGTAATAAAATGTTCTTTATTCCACTGAGTCTATTTTTAAACCCTAACCTGAATCACTTTTTGTTATCTGACATTCCTAATTCTCCGAGAGTCATTTTGTTCTATTTATTCTGGATAACAGGAGCTCATCTATAAATAGTACATTTCATATAAGTATCCCCTATGCATAGGAAAATATTTAAAAACTTTCACTTTACTAACAATATTATCAAAAATAATAAGGTTTTTAATAAAGTGATAAACCAGCAACAAAGTTACAGAATGAATTAAATTATTTCCATACATTTATTACTTCTTCACCACTATGAAAGTCTAGCTTTCCTCTAGCATTAGTTGGTGGAAGGGACGAAAATATCTGAAGAGCAAGGGAAAGATGGTTTCCAGCATCCTGAATCTATTAAAAATATGAAAGAATTTTATATTTTAGCATTTTCAATTTATTAAAAATATCACTTAAAATTAAATGAATTTAAAACACATATAACAACTTCTGCTTCCATATGAATTTGTATTTCAGTTATGAAAATACTGAAATATGTCAAAGTTTTACATAATAATAATAAAAGGAAGGGGGAAAGGGCATGCACTGAATAAGAAGAAAGTTAATTATTTATATCCTCATAAAATAAATTGCAAATGGAAGCTTTTAAACTATTTATATAATTCCAAAATATTCACTCTACATAAATATACATGATCTTACATAAGAAATCAAAGCTACCATGTAAATAAATTAATTTAATTAAGAAAGCTTAACATGAGCTGCATGACTTGTGAGGGTTTTTGTCACTTAATACATATTAGGTTACAATTTAAGATATTTTGCTTTCATACCTTCCTTAATAATGCAAATATCATCTTAATGAATGCAAGAACAGAGACTAAAATAAACACTTATATAAATTTAGCTAATAAATGCTGTTTAAATACAGGGCTTCATTAGCTGATTCAAAAACCCATGCCATGCAGAGGGTTGAAGTATTTCCTTATTATTACAGACCCATTTTTAAATGGTGGCACAATTACCAATAAATCATCAAAATACATTACAAAACATGGCCAAAATGTCAGAAGTCTAGCAATGTTCCCATCATAAAACAAAACTCCAAGCAGGCCACATGATTTCATTACATTTCTAGCATATTTTGTGCCTCATTTTCAAAACATGTTAACGGTTTCTGACATGCCAAGGCGTGAATAAGATACTACATCATTCTTTAAGAATTCATATTCAAATACAAAAAAATAAGCATTCTGTAATAATGTAATATGCAATCTATCATTTTTAGTTAGTTCGTTATTTTTAAGATGGCAGTACTAAAACTGGTTATTGTTTTAACCATTTCTTTTCTCCACCATGTTATGACATGTTTAGATTTATATCAGAATTTAGTGGCTCAATCTAACAAATAACTAGTTAACTAAAAGCAGCAGATTGTATCCTACATTATTACCCAACATTCTTCCAACAAAGACACATTTTTCTGGCATTCAAATATGGAAAAATGGCCACAAAATAATGGGGACCACAAAAATAAGGAAATACCAAGATTAGTAACACAATACAAGCTGGAAAGTATAAAAAAAGTCAAATTATTATCATACCTGCTGCAGCTTCCACTGACAATCATTTTGTACAATGGTTCTATGAGATGGTATAGGATGTTTGTGAATTTTTAAATGGATATCCTGTATGAAAAACAGATACACAGCATTTTACACCAAATTTCCACTAACAAAAACATTTAACTTCATAGCACATTAAATATTCCAAATTTTTTTTGTCTGTTTCTCAAATAAGCAAAAATAATTAATTTAATTTCTTTGAATACAAATTAAATTTGCACAACACAAATTTTCCGTACTGTTCAGTTATCAGGACTGGATCCAAAAATGTATGTAAGTATGGAGGTATGTGCTCATGGATGCATATATATGTAAGCAAGTATGTATGTTTGTGTATACATATACACATATATGCACATACATACACACACAGGCGCATACATTCATACATTTCTGAATCCAGTCCTGATAACAGAACAGTACTGAACTTCCAGTAATATTTTATAAGTCTTGCAAATGTATTGATCCTAAAATAATGTATTTTTTAAAATATTACATGAAAAATAAGCAGTACTTACCGCATGGCTAATGTTATCTCCAACAAGAGTGACAATTGCTTGAATCTGATCAGCTGCAGCACCAATTGAGGAAGAGCTGTACAATTTTAAACATTCAATAAAATTCAAATGCAAATATAAAAATAGGTTAATCTCAAACATAATGAATTCAGAAAATAGAAGTAGTTGCATAACAATAAATGCAATTATTAGTTTTCTTAATTCAGTGTTACTAAATATCTTGAAATAAGGAAACAAATGGAGAGAAAAATGTAATTATATGCATTAAAATAAGTTGATAAGAATTTTTCTTTATAACTAAAAATATATTACTGATTTTATAACATTAAAACTAATGATAAAATGGAAAATTCAGTTAAAAGAATTATAAATACAAGACTGGAGTTATTAAAACATGAAAGAGTACGCATCAATTAAAAATCAAAAGAATAAGAATATATTCAACTTACAAAACTAAGCAGATTGAACAAGCAAATGACATATTCAATTTTACAGACAAAAATTTTAATTTAAATTTTTGTTCTTCTTGTTACTTATAACTCAAACAATTGTTAGTTCAAAGTAAATACGATAAGTTTTTGTTACTTAGGTTTCAAATCGATTCTGCCTACTTTGTTACTTAGGTTTACCTAAAACTTTTTCAATAAATAGAATATGATTACACACATGCATTTCATCATTTTACCTGCTACATTTTCAGCTAATTAGTAATTTTCCACCCAATGTTCATAATAGGATTTGTCTATGCTAAAGGGTCTCATTGATTTACAGTAAAGAAATTTATTTTCAATAACTGTTGAATAGTTTAAGCCATAACAGAAAATAATTTCAATCTGGAAATTATAGTTTCTCTAACATATTAAATTTGAATCTAAGATAGAAAATAACTGATATTACAGAAATAAATCTACAAAATGAAATCATTGAAAAATTATGCATTTATAACAAAGTAGAGGTATTTACTTACAAATGTCACGTAGCATATATGAAAACATAAATTTTGATTTTTAAGTATTAAGCCTTACATATTGAAATTGCAGCTAGTAATAATACACACATGTGTTGTTTCGTAAGTTTAGTAAAATTTTATGAGATACAATTCATTGTGATGTCACAGCTGGCAACATGGTAAGCCTCTACAGCAGGGGTGAGCATTAAGTCGATCACAATCGACTGGTAGACAGCCAAGACATTTTGGGGTGACCGCCTTTATTAAGACCTAAGATGTGACTAAGATACAAAGATTCAAGGACCTACTACAAGAAGTAAAAGATTTTTTTTGAATCAAATGAGAAAGCATACAATGAACTTAGTGGTGACGTTCGGTTGATGCATTTAGGTTTTGTTGTTGATATAACAAGCCATCTATAATGAACTGAACTTACAACTGCAAGGAAAAAAATCAAACTATAGTAGAATTGAATGGATTTGTTAATACTTTCAAGAGCAACTTAAGACTAATATCTTCTCAGGCAATGAAGAATGATAAAATAAATTTCAAAAATATTTTTGACAAATTGTTTAAAAATGCAGGTACATTAAACAAAGAGAAATATTATGAAGAAATCATAAAACTTCACTCCGAATTTGAAAGATGTTTTCAAGAATTTACTAGACTAGAACAAATTGTTACATGTATGTGTTACCCATTTAGCAATGTTGATGTGGAAGAAATAATTGAAATTATGTATTCTTTATCTCTTGAGAAATTCTCCTTCAAAATGACATAATTTTAATGCATATAATTCAGAACCTAAGAATAACTTTTGGAATCTAATGGACAAAGTAAAGGACTTTATTTATTCCTGGAAGTAAAGCATCCTAATTTAAAAAGAGTTGCATTTCATTTAACATTATTCTTTGGCTCTATCTACCTGTGTGTGAAACTACATTTTCAATGATGAATACAATTAAGACAACATATCGTTCCCGTCTCTTAAATTACCACTTAGAATCCAGTGCAAGATTAGCAGTTAGTAAATATATACCGAGATATTCAAGATTGGTGGACAGTACGAAGACTTAAGGCTTTAACTAAATATAACTATGAGAATTAATTTTATATGAAAATGATTTATTTTTAATGTACTTTGAACTGCCTGATAAGAAATGCATCATTTGGAATTATTATATTTGTGGCTATTATTATTATTATGTTTGTATCCTGTGTTTTGCTGTAAACGTGGATTTAAAAGAGTAAGTTTTTTTTAGGTAGGTAACTATATATTCTGTATTTATAATTAAGTTATAATAAACATTGTAGACCATTTTTTTAGATCAACAAACCTAAGCCTTTGGGTGGACTGCAAAACCTTGAAAAAACTAGAAGTAACCGTACCCTGAAAAAGTCTGCCCACCCCTGCTGTACAGACTCTTTATATCTTTTCAGTTTTACATGCTATTCAATACTTTCTAATAACAAAGGTAAATAAAATTTACTTACTTAATATTAAATTATGGTAATAAAACGATTATGGTAACATACTTAATATCAAATTATGGTAACAAAACGATTCAGCTCTTGAATGCACAAAACTTATTAAAGCCAGATAAACATTTTATATGATCAAAAGCTGTTTTCTTAATAAAATAAGTACAATTACCTATTATTTGACAGGAGAAATTTTTCACTTTTGACAAGGGATTCAGCCGCATGGGAAGATATAGGGAAACGTCGAGCACATTCCTGTAAATAAAAAAAATATTTTTTGTAATTTATTTGTTCAATATTTCAATTTACTTACATATGGAGGAGTGCACAGGTGTAATGACCTGTCACCTGTCTATACCTCCTGACTGAGGGTATTATCTCATGACATATATGCATACGATTGTAATTTAATTATACATATTAAAGTGACCTTCTCATTCTTTATTTATCATAAGAATGGTTTAATTTTACAATTGAAAAAAAAATTAAGAATTATTTGGCTGACAGACTAGTTTTTATTGACCTGCTGGATTACAATTTAACTGGAGAAAAATTATTACATAAAATTATTGAAATCAATGTTTATTCAGTCATCACTTACATCCATTAACTAGGCCTCACCTCAGCCAGATGACAAATTACTGTTTTCATGTATTGTCTCATCCTCAGTTCCATCTGCGGAATTTAAGATGCCACACTTCTTAAACGAGTTTCAATCTCAATATTATTCCAGGATATTTTCCCCCAAGTACATACTTCTCCCATACCTGGCTTCTTCACTTTTTTTATCAGTGTCAAATTATCCACAGAAGACTTTTCATTCCATCTGTTTATTCCATTCCTCTCTTATGGCATAGTTGAAGGGTTTGTTATGCTAGCATTAAGAGGTTGAAACTGGGATGTCAAGCCTCAAGGTATGGAGCAAGTTTTGTGGGTTTGTCCACAGCAATGTTTTTTGCCTTATCTGCTATGGATGCCCTGATCAAGCATCAACAGAGCAGGTCTGCATACTTTCTTAAACCATATCTTCATCCCAATCCAGATTCTTCCAACCCTAGTCATGAACACGGATGATTACTCCTCGAGGAATGACTTCTTTTGGTGTGGTTTCACATTTGAAAATCAGTAAAGGAGCAGCTTAAATCCATTGGCACAAGCTAGAACAATTTGTATAATGGTTCTTTTCATAACTGTCTTCATCCCCTTCTTCTCAATAGCTCTGTTACTTGGGACATCAGAAAAGGCAAACTTCATCCATACTGGCAATTTAAAACTCAAACTGGTGTGTTTTTCTGACACTGAATGACAAAACAATGAAATTCAATGCTGAGTGGACAAAAATTTTCCAATCAAAGTCCAGTAATGTTTTCCAAGGAATTAAAACAGCAAACGATCTAGCATTATCACGATGACAGATGTTTTGCTGTTCATGAGCACTAACTACTTAAGATATCAGTTCTCCTTTCACTCTATCCAATTTCTGAATCAGCAATTACTGTGTAGTTAAAAGCGAACATCTCCAAGAAGATTAATTCATTTTACAACACCCCATACACTTAAAAAACATTTTTGATATCAAGATTTCCATTTGAGGTTGATGCTGTAGGCTGCACAACTCTGTACTTCAATGTTCGAACAATATTCATTTCTTATTCCCTCTTAGAGTTCATTCCAAAAACAGTTAAGTTCTGTAATAAGAAATCAATAACAACATAGGTACCAAAACTTCTACAGTTGGCTTGTAGGGAGCCCCACTTATTAAATACATTTCTACACATTACTTAGATGCAATGAGTTACTATTTTCCACTTCTTAAATAATAATATGCAAAATGCAACATAAACTATAACACTTTCACATGCAGGCCCTTAAATTAAATCTCATACATCACATATCACCATATCAATTATATATTTGATCCTGATTTCTAAAACAATTTTTGAAAATGACAGAAACAAATGATTCATGAATTAAAAAACCTGAATTAAGTGAGAATAGTATGTAACGTGATGAACTGAAGTAGCCAAATGTGCCCATAACTGTCATTTCATAGCACTCTTGACTACAAGTACGGCACACAATTGATAAGTGTGATGCACAATTTAAACCAATATTTCAGTACTTTGCCAAAAAAAAAAAAAAAAATAACATAAAAGTATTTCATCACTGCTGTTTCTTTTCATAAGAAATATGCTTAAACATCAGAATCTGAAAACTTTCATACATAAGATAGCATGTACAATGCAGCACACTATAAATGTACAATGTAACATGGGAGGTGAGTTAAACAAGAAACTGAAATTTTGCTGTAATATCTTTATTGTTTAACATTTTAAGCACTGTTCACCTCAAAGTAGTCCCCTTTTGGTGGCAATACACCATTCCCATCATTTCTTCCATTTTTGGAAAGCTTCCATGAATGAAATATTGTAATAGCATGCAGGTCTCTTGTTGCATTGTCCTGAATCTCTTCTATTGGTTTGAAAATTATGTCCTTTTAATGTGATTTTCAGTTTGGCAAATAGGAGGAAATCTGCTGGGGCTAGGTCCAGAGAGATGAGCCGGAACATTATGATGAAACAACATCCAAACCTGGTTTCCCACAAATCAGGCCTCTTCCTGCCCACAGCATCCCTCAAATGTGCTACAATTTCCTGATGCCCTTCTTTGTTTACCATTGGCCATGCGACAAAAATACCTGATGGACGACACCTTCGCAGTCAAAAAACGCAACCAACATCACCTCGATCTTTGACCCACTCATGCATGCTTTCTTTGGATGAGGAGACTCTTCCCTCCCCCCACTGCAACAATTGCTCCTGTGTTTCAATATCATAGCCATAAACCCAAGTCTCACTGCTTGTTTGTAGCAAAATTTAACACACACACATGTTGTTCAAGCTCTTTTATTCTCACTTTGGCACTAATCTGACAAACGACTTGTACATATGCTCACTTCACCTGTAGATTGCCAACTAACGGTCATTGTGAAATTCAACAAATGGCAGAATGCTGCTATATGTGATCAGTAGTGGCATCGCGTTCCCTGTGCCAGTTGGAGTGGCAGAGGGTTTCAAAAATTCAGTTTCTTTTTTAACACAGATCATATATCCCTTTGATGCAACAATGTAAGCAATAATTTATCAATTAATCTTACTATATATGCATATGCTACATGAATGCAGAGTATTTGCATATGTTACATTACATAGAATTTCCTATCATTTACAATTTAAAGAATCTGCATTATGTCTCAGAACATAAAGTTTTAACTTATTTATTTGCTAACAATAACATTAATTTATTATGAATGCTAATGTACTTTTTTTTTGGGAGGGGGCATATAAACAATTACTAAAATTTGAATATATATAGACAAAATTCTCAGTTTAAAAATAATCATAACATTTTAAAAGATGTTTACTGCAATCAAAGAAAATAAAATATGCACAACTACTTACTATCACAATATCATGCAACTGCTGAAGAATTACAGTAACTTCCTCTTGCAGAAGCCAGTCAAACTCTTGGTGCTGCAGAATTTTTTAAATAAATAAATAAATGAGAACATACAAAAATGAAGTCAAAAATAATTGGTAGATTATAAATATTTGATTTAATTAGATTTTTCAGTTAGTTTCTCTCATTTAATACCAGGAGGGCGGCTAGAGGGCAGCAAGGGGGACATCTGTCCTTGACAACAGCATCCACAGGAAGTCAAACTTACGTTACGAAATTAATTTTAGAATTAAATATTTTTCATTCTTAGCAAGCAGGAGGGGGCATAAAATCTTCAACTGTAACTGGGTGCTGAAAACTCTAGCCACAATTTTGTTTAATACTTTTTAAAGAAACAGTAACAAGGTACAGTTCGTTTTCTGTAATTTAATAAACTTTGTTACATTCAAAACTAAATTGATATAACTTATATGAAACCCAAAGGTAGTTGATAAGGTTACAATAGGTTATCTGAATATAACAGATTTAATCGAATAGAACAAATTTAACAGATTAATATATGGCTAATTGAAGAGATGCCTTTGTGCAGGAAGTTCTACGATAAAATGGCTCGTATTCAAGTTGCACATGAGGAAAATCACAAAAGCCAACTACTCGGTCAGCCCATTTGCCTGTGTTCGACCTTGGATCAAACTACCAGTATTCAGTGGTTTTCAGAACTAGGCCGCTGGCAGGCCTGACATGACTGGAGATTTGGTAAGTTGATTTGCTTCCGATATATTATTTTCTAGTTGATTAACTCACAACCCCACTTACATATAACAGGAAAACTTATATTTGAAAGCTATGAAATATACTTCATGTAGCTTTCATTTACTAAATTACTGAATTCCCTCACACTGCAATAGAAGAAATATTTTGGTACTCATTAAACGAGTTTTATTTCAAAGAAGTTTCACTGTGCAGCTTAACTAAATTAATCACTATTCAACTACTAAATTTCTTTCTTTTGATTTGAGTTTATAAAAATCCCACAAAGGTAAAATATGAGAGACTTCCAATTTTGAAGTTAAATAGCATTCTAGATATTTAAAAGATTTGAAACATTACTCAAAATCCCAAATTTTTACACACAATTTCTTCGGTACTATATGAAATTATTAATCAAACAAAAACATACAGTCCAGTAATACACGTATTGCTAATATAAACCAGAATGGATATTAAAAGAGTTCACATTTAATTTGTATTTATAAAATTAAATACATAGAAAGCTCCTCTGGCTGCTAAATTTCGATAATGATTACTCTTATCTTCAAAAAAATAAAACAACAAAAATCCTACTTTATACTACACATATAATCACAAAATTTATATATAAAATAAAGTTGTAGCTAACCAGAGACAAAACTTCATCGTCTATTTCAGACATATCAGATATTTGATTACTGAATATAAGTGCATTCAAATAGCCTTCTTTGATGACTTTACATGTCAGTCACTATTTGTTTAGCAAGGAGGTAGGAGGGATAGGAACTAACAAAAGTTTCGCATTTTTCTGCGAGAAACAAAGTTGATGTTTATATCACTGCATTGCATCCCACTTCAGTTCTTATCTAGGCACACAATCAGGGTATAGAAATTTCACGGATTAAAGGATGATGGAAAGTGAAATGCAATTTACGTTGGAGAAAGTTGGAGTTCCAAAATAATAAAATTCAGTCAAATTAATTTGAAGGCAGAATTCGAAAATATAAAGTACTGTCCTTGAAATTTAATCAACTGGATGTCCAAAAGTAATCAGGAACTGACGTCAGAAACAAGTCTAAGGCTACTATAACAAGTCAAAGTAACAAATTCGATAAGAACTAGTTACATTTCTTTTATCAATGAAGTGAACTTTACCAATGGAGTGAATTATACATGAATATGTGTCCAAAAATTAAGCAACAAATGAAATAGTTAGCGTAATGGGCGAAAGAAAGGAATGGTATTTGTGAAATTTGGGTACAAAATAAACGCATGTATGTGGAAACTAATCGTCAGAAAAAAAGTTTGCTTGTTTTTTTTAACAGGGAAATGTACTATAATAGTAGGAAAAAATAAAATTTAAAATGAAGATAACGTATCATAAAAGTACAATTTACTATAAAAGGAAAATTTAAAGAATTTTTGCTTTAAATTTTCGAACAGTAACGTGAGTAAGTAAGTTAAGTTCTCAATAGTAAAGAATTCATAAAAGAAAAATTAGAAGATGTTCGTTTTTATGATGAAATATATTCAGTTACGTGTTCTTACTCTAAAAATCCTTTCTACAAACATACATAAATAATCAAATAATCCATTGCATAAAGTATGCAGGTTATTATGTGACGCATGTGTTAATAATTTTACAATGTTGTGTGTAAACGTAGACCTATCAAGAACAAACTATACATTTTAGTAATTGTCCTGTAATCGTGCTTTACGGTTATCCAAATAATAATATTAATAATAATTATAATTTCATAAAAATAACATTGACTAGCTACTGCATTCTTTGAGCTCGATACACAGAAGTCATGAACGAATAAAGAGGAAAAAAATTCCTGAAATAGTGCTAATGAATTTTTCAGTTTAAATCGATGTTACAAGTAAAGTTTTACTGCTCGTCAAAATTAAAGGGCAGTCTGAAATAATGTACTAACTGATTACTAACATCCTAAGCACTAACATCCCTTTTTTATCATTATCGGTTCAAAGAAACGGAAAAGAAGCATGTGCTTTTAGATAGTCAGGTTGCTTTGAATCAACCGTTTTAGTGTTAGATGAAAGCTTTACGAGGTTATATTTTTATTTGAGAAAACTAGTGGTTTATCTCCTAATCACCAGTGGCGTAGCTTTTTTTTTTTGTCGAAATTCTTGAATACAATTTTGACATTGATAAGAAAGACTTCTCGTTAAAGAAAAATTATTTCAAATTTTATTACAATATTGCCAGGGAAATCGAAACAGAAACGTGAAAGGACACCTTTTAAATTTTTGCACTTTATTCTAAATTACGATTTCCAGACAAATACTATTATCATAGCACAAACTTCCATCTCGATTAAATGCGGTTAGTTGTGAGAAACGTTTTTTAAATAAAAATCATTTAACAATTACAAACGTGTATTTTTCATGACTACATAACAGAAACTAGAGAAGTCCAACAGACATCTACAGTGGCATGGATAATTTGCCGAACAAAATAACGAGTAAAAAATTATTACACATTTTTATAACAACAATATTTTAAAAGACTTTTTATTCAAAAATAAACGCACAGTTTCAGTTTATTTCCTGACATGTTATTTTGACATTTTGAATAGTTATTTGTTTACAAATCAAGAGGGTTGGTGAATTTAAAGATCTCCTAGGACAAAAACTGAGGGAAAAGAAGCAAAAGTTCTAGCTACGCCACTGCCGATCATATCATCTTCCAAAGGAGCTCGTTTAAAGTGGTATTGTCACAGTGTTTAGATGAACCAAGAAAAATAGGAGTATTGTTTACTGATCACTCCAAATATAACCTAAACAGTGATTGTAGGTGTGTTTTGATCTGATCTGAATTAAGCGAGGAACTCGCAAGTTGCTCTTATTTTTGCACATGAAAGATCTCGCTTGCACGGAAAGGTTTTCCCGATTTAGAGGAGGTTAACAAAAATGTAGCCATAGAGATGCATAACTTTCCTGGAGCTTTTGTAAATGATCAAATGTATATGGAGGATTTCTTAGATTCTAATGTAAAGCTGTTTAGGGTGCTGTTGGCCCAAATATTTTGCCATTGGATGACATTGCTCATATCTGGTATCAGAATATTTGGAAACAAAAGCCATCAATGGAATCGATTAGTCAACTTTCTAAGAAAACCACTGAGTACTGTGGGATGTCTTAAGCCGTCTAATTGGAAGGTGCGAAATAACTGCCAGAACACCCCAGGACTGAAAAATGCATAATGAAATATAGCCTGCAACTCAACATGAAAACCTGATAAGCATTTTCGTAAATTTTATGAAATCGAGTTGTGAGGTTTGTATTTCTATGAGAAGTTAAGCTACACTATATTAAACTAAGAATTGTTGCAAAACAGGGACTATTTATTGTTCATTATGTCTAAGATTTCATAAAAATTGAATATAAATCGAATATTTCATGGTTAATCAACTGGCAAATACCTGATAAAAATTAATGCTTTTGCATTAATTGTTTACCTCGAATTTCAAAAACTACCTCTCTTTTACATCCTCAGTCGAACGGAAGACATTTAATCGAACAATTTTGGTCCATACCTCTTTATTCGTATCCCGAAGCCAGCAGAACTTATATTAAAAATTGCTTTTATTTCTACTTGCGTACAAGTGGGAAATTTATAAGGGAACGGTGGATGTTCTTTGGAAATGAGTTTTAGTCATGATGAATGTTCGCCATATGATATGACCTTCGGAAGACCGTCAGAACCCGAAAGATCTGCAAGCACATTAGAAGTCGCCCTTCGGTATGCCTCGGAAAACATGAACGCAAGGACTAAGAAAACAAATATGAGATTACGGGTGCCGGGTGGATGGGCAGTTCAAGGAAGGATATCAAAAACTAGTTGTCGAAGATCTAGCATCGTAGAAGAATCTCATCCAAGCTGCAGACACCCTGGTACGCGCAGTTATGAGTGATCAAGAAACTGAATTACGTATTAGTACGTATCTCAGCAGCTTCTTCTGAAACCTAAATTAATGCACTACGATAGATTTGCGTCTAATTTTGTCAATGAGATTATTTTTTTTTCTTCTTGGTGATCGCACAGTCTGGTTTATGCAGTCCATTGTTTTGACACTGAATGGTTTTATTTATTTATTAGTTTCATTTTCCCTCAAGGTTAATAACTTTCGGGCTTATTTTAGTTTTTACATATGACTATAGATCTCTTACTTCTGGATAGCTTAAAATAGCTCATATGGAACGCAGCTGATGTAAAACACGGGATATAGACAGACACAAGCCGTGGCGATATTTTTGTCACTAATTTGACGTTTGGCTATTTTCTGGAAATTTTGTTAAAACTCATTTTTCAAGCCCAAAGATTCGTTTTTCCTCAAGCTTCCAGATCGTGCAGCACCATATATATTTATATATATACTATTCCGACCGCCAGGAGAAATAAATTATAAATCAGCTCTGAGTCTATGCTTTCCAAGGAGAGCTAGCTGAATTGCGGTTTAGAGTTCACTTTACGAGTGAGTTTGGGAACTTTTCTTATGGAAAAATTGCTTAATATCCGCGTTCTTCTTGAACTACTGGGAGCTATTTATTTTGTTGTGTGTTGTTATTATTTTTAATAAATTATTATTATATTCCTGCTCATCATCAATAATTAATTAAAGAAAAAGTTACGAACCCGTAGCTCGCTATAATATTAATATTCATTTATATTCTCAGAAATATTGGTCACTTTTAGAGATGGTCGTCTATAGAAGGTGGTCAGCACGAGAGAGTTCACTGACATTTATATATATATTTTTTTATTTTTAAAAAATTTTCAGGGTTTTTGGTTTAGCTTTAATTAGTTTTCTTATTTTATGTAAATTTTTCTCCGATCAAAGAATTTCACTTTTGAATTTCAATTTATGGCTGTATTATATTGGAATGAGGAAATATCAGTAAGCCTTGTTGCATAAAATACTTATGCTTGTGTATGCATGTACATTGGCTAAAGAATTAATTTTTAGAATTATTCCTGGAAAACAGGTGTAGGCGTTCTCGATAAAATGTTTTATTATTGTTGCGTGCGTACAGTTTCGTAATAGAATGAGAATTGATGATAGCCTGATAAAATTTATTTTACCGAAAGAAAGACTTCACAGTTTTGGAACACTCCACAAAAATAGTTGCGCAGCTTTTCAAATATCACAGAGTACGATCAGTAGTTACACTTCAAACAATTAAGAACGTTAAGCACAACGTAATTTCAAAGCGCATCTAAGGAGCGAAGCTAACCCGGGGATATCTCAGCATTCCGAACTCACGCTGAACTAGCAACTGCAATTGAGAAACTGATGCTCTTTCCGGTCTTATGTAGTTTTCACACAGATATTTCTAGTACTTTCTGCTTCTCGAAATTATTTGAAGCCATGTGAAGGCCGAATATGTTTACACAGAGAATCAATTACAGTTATTCAATTAAACCATCCATTACAGTTATACAGGGACCGGACAAAAATATCAAATAGTCGCCAAAACCATTGCCAGCTTGGCGATATCTCGACAAGTTAATGAGACAGCCAGTTACTCAATTTTAAAGAGACTTGTCCCTGCACGTTTTGTTTTCGTCAGAGCATCATTTTTCTCAGCTTTTCATGTTATATTATACAGAAAAATACAACAATTTCACATGTAATTTCACCAAAGTTATCTATCTATGTGCAAAATTCGTAACATTATTATTGTTACGGAATATAAATTAGGCATTTTAAAGCAATGTTTTCGAAACTGTATTCCACAAACATGTCTTCAGAAATAATGTATCCCATCATGATCGATGATCATTACTCCTAGTAGCAGGAGCCGTAGATATGCATCTGATACGTCGGTAATATGTTTCCATAGGCAGATGGACTGGTGTAGGCACAGCTAACGTCGACAGATTATTTCGGAGATATGTCTTCTCGTGTAGACAGGAGTTTAGTATTTCTGTTCTATGCTCACAGGAAAAGAAGCATTTCAGCGTCACTTTACTGTTTTAAAATTGCAAGTTCCTTATTTTTGTAAAAATGTTAGTATTTTTCAAATTTTTTTTTACCTTTTTTAATTTGATAAGTAGATTTATTAGTTCTACAAATTCTAACGCATGTAATATTTTTTATCGTTAAAAGTACTATGTTTTTTTTAAAAAAATGAATGTTGTAGTTTGCTACGACGAAGATGTACCAGAAAAGTGAAATTTTAATTCTTTTTTAAGAAAAACGTAAATAATCTTTTGAATTTTACCTGAAATTCGCCTTCTTTTTTTTGTTACCTAGGATTAAAAGTAGTTCAACCATTGCCCTTATTTGTACGATTCGGAACACTAATTAACGCTGTTAATTTTGTCACCAAGTTTCATTAATACGTTAATCTACAAGCAAACAAGGAATAAAAATTTAAATATACGTAACAGTATGAACATGTACATAGGTATATGCTTATGCCTATTCTTATATTTATAAAGTATTATTTTTATAAGTAAATGTAAATATTTATTATCAAATTAGCACATATATTAATTTCATTACTTACTTTTGGAATTCGATAAATGTTATTATTATTTCAAACTAGCCACCAAGAATTAAATAAATAATACTTCTGATAATTTACGCTGCTATACTCTTCTACCTAACCTAATTTTTTTAAAGATTTTCCTGACTGTTTTTGGTGCCCAGCAGCGGCCGAGCAGTAAATCGCTGAACTCTGATAGTTCTGACCTGAGTTCCATGCGAACAGACTGTCTGCTTAGGCGTTTTCGTGATTTTCCCCATGAGTAATGGATATAAGAGCCGGTTCCCTTAAAAATGTCCTCCATGAAGGCACCCACTACCCTTAATAAGATAGCCCTAATGTGCTTTGCCATAGTCAGTGAAACAAAACCTGACTCTTTTTTAGCCTTTATAACATAATTGTTTTTATATGAAATTATTTAGAGTAAGAATAGTGCATCTCTTCTGATAATTTTTTACACTAGTTTTTCTTTGTTACTATTTTAATTTTAAAATATAGATTCGTGGTTAAAAAGCAAGAAATCTGAAAGAATACAGAGAAAATATTCCCTTAGATACATCTGTGATTGGGGTATGAAATAAGTAGCTAGCGTATTACATTTTTATTGTATACCGAAGTAAGTTGGCTATCTTGAGGAAGAACATTGAAGAGATTGTTTGAAACGCGCAGCAAATTCATGACACAATTTAGGCTAACATTTCATTGAATTTATGTCAAATTCTACGTAATAAACTATTTTTCTTATTTAGCAGATATATTCAGTAAGTGTTTATGATTACAAGGAAGAATATTTCCGCTTTTAATGAAATGAAAAAAATTGCGTCTTTCAAACGAAAGCTGATATTTTGAATTCTTTTACTAGAAAATAGTAAGTTTGGCTGTTTCCTCACCTTAGATTGGCGATAATGTATTTGTGCGAGATAGAAATTTCACAGCTCGTTGCAACCAAATCTAAATTTGGAAAACGATATGACGCGATATCTGATATAAAAATTATACTTTCTTACATTTGTCGGACATTAAAAGAATTTGTAATTTGAAGACTCAACATATCAAAGTCACTGATGACTAAAAATGTTAATTTTTTATACATTATTTGTTTTCTTTAATTAGTTTTCTGCGTCATTTTTTGCAAAATTAAAATCTGAAAAACTTTTCTTTTATAGGTATGATATAAAAATTCTAATACACTTTCATTTTCTTTATATAATATATCCATGATATTATATAACTAAAATTTCAAATTAGTTCTGGTGTTCCTGAAAATGTTTAGAACGTAAAAACTATTCCTCGGCGAAAAAAGTTTAATTGTACTATGGATTCAATAAGAAAAATACCTGTAAAGTTTGTTTCGTCGTATGCATAGTGTTAAGGCAGTGAATGGCTTTTACCGGCAAGGAGTAGTTTAGCAGCCAAGGTCCAATATAATATTAGGCGCCGCCCAGTGAGATCATGTTTGTCAATGGCTATCTTGATAACATTAAAAGATGAGAAAAAAGTGTACTCCAAAACAGCAATGGAATTTAACTGATTTAATATAAGTATAACAAGAAACATATAAATAGGTACTTTCACAGCATTTTAATTAGGAAAATGCGAAACTTTGTTTATTAGCTGTTTACAAAGTCTTTAATGCAAAAGTTCATTTATTAACAGCTCATAACACTTCTGAAAATTACTTGACCTATACTATACACCCAATCTTAAGCCAGATGGTCTACCTCATTGGAACAATGTAAAATCTAAAATTAGACAAACAAGCAATCTTAATTTGGCCTAGATGTATGTAAGCTGTCTGAAAAGTTTCAGACCTAACAAAGAAAAAAGATATTTTTCCTCCAAAATTACCTTTTTTCTCTACACAGTCTCCTTGTAATTCTATACATTTTTTCCAGCGATACCCCCATCCATTTAACCCGCCCAAATAATACGTGACATCTTTCTCTAATCTTTGTTCTCCAAGTGCTTCTTTTAACTTAGCGAACAACAACAACAAAAAAAAAAGGTCACTTGGTGCCTGGTCTGAAGAATAGGACGTATGGTCAAGCAGTTCAAATCGTAATTCATTGATTTTTGCCATTTCAACCGCTGAGGTATGACAAGGAGCATTGTCTTGGTGAAACATTTTTTTTTTTTTTTTTTTTCAAATGTGGCAGTTTTTCCTCAAGCTTCCTTCAGCTTGTCACGTATTGTTGTATAGTATACTCCGGTAATGGTTTTTCCATTTTCATGATAATCTATTAAAACAATCCCATGGCTGTCCCAGAAAACTGTTGCCATCTCTTTCCTAGCAGAAGGAATAGTTTTTGCATTTTTTGGAGCTGATTCCATTCTCCCTTTGCAGTCCACTGTTTTAACTATGCTTTATTTTCTGGGCTGTAATGATGAATCCAGGTTTCATCTATAATGATTAATAATCGAAAAGACTCCGATTTATTGCGCCAACAGGACGGTGCAAATGTTTATTCGGACACGTTTTTGGTCCAAAGTGAGCAAACCCAACGGCATCCAACGTGCAGCCAGATCGTGCATATCTAAATCTTGGTTCAATATGTGGCAAACACATTCCTTGGACATGCTAATAACCTCTACTATTTCTCTAACCATGAATCGATGGTCGTCAGCACCATTTGGTGGACTTTCGTAATGTTTAAGTCAGTGGATACAATTTTAGCCCTCCTGAATGTTCACTGACATTCAAGCTGGTGTGGCCAAGTTTAAATTCAGCTGCCCAAAATTTCACAGTAACAAATGATGATGCAGAGTCCCCGTACACTGTGTCCAACTCCTCTTGAATATGAGTAAGTGTATTACCTTTCAAAAACAGGAATCTAATGACAGCACGATACTCGAAGTTTTCCATTTTTGCAAAAACAGTCACACCAACTCACAAAAGTAATTGCCAAACAAAGCATTCATGTTCAAAACAGCTGAAATTTTGATTGGTAGTTATTAAGTGATGCCCAGACAAGTTCTCTCCACTTCGGTTCATTTGAGTTGCCATCTACACACTGAGGTCGGAAACCTTTCCAACAGCCCTCGTATTTAGGGATTTTATTCTAGGAGGAAGGAAGAAACGCCAGCAGAATTTTTTCGCTCCTGAAGAAAAACGATCCGTGTCTCATCATCCTCGAAATCGACAAATGTATTCAAAATCTACGCCAAACTGGGATTTTATTTTTAATAATTTTAAATGATTGACTAAAACTCCAAACTAAGCTGTTTGATATTCTTGCTTAGTGACATTTTTCTTTTATAATCTATTTTTACCTTATTTGTTTTGAACGCATTTCACACTTTTACTTCAATTTAAAACAAATTTATTCTATAGCATTTTGATCACATTAATCGAACCATTTACCACAATAAGCGATGTTATTCGTGTTTTCGTATACAAAGGACAGAACTTCGGCAATTCGATAACAATATCCGAATGGCAAAATTAACCGCTATCACATTAAGCAACGGCTACTGTGAAATTTATAAAAAGCCTTAAAAGCAAAAGGAGGAGTATTAAATATGCATTTGTAATTAAGTTTGGTATCAAGCAATGCGAAATTGAATAACAGCAGGTTTATCTAAAGGAAGATCAAAACTTAATCCAAAACTAAATTAAACCAATATTTTAAGATAAGACTGCAGTTCTGACGTTGAAAATAAATAAGAATTCAAACACACACCCAATATTACCTTGAAGACTCTTAATTAAAAATACAGTAATCAATGGATCAGATGTAGATACACTAGCACTGGTTAAGAGCCCAAGAGATGGAGTTAGCGTTGGTATGCGCTGATACTCTGTATATTCATCTTAATATCTATCTATCCATATATCTTATGGGAAATAACATAAAAGAGCTAAGAAAATAGCTGACAAATATTTAAAAGGGAAATTTTGAAAAAATTGAATTAAACTTTTTCCTACTGTTACTATTAGAAAGAATTGTCCAGTTTTTATGCAAGATAACATCCTATTTTGTTATTTAGGTATTGAAAGAAAGATCCATTGAGAATTTAGGCAAAAAAACAAATATTTGTAATTAAAACAACTTTGTAATCCAGTTGGTATAATCGTTGACACAGGGTCGACATTGACGATTCACTAAAGACACCACTGAACGTAAGCTATGCAACGTATTCACACAAGTAATGTATAAACAAGTGGTTAAACATATCGTGAACTTACTATTCCCAAATTCGAAAACGTCAGATTAATTAGAACTCTAATATATGTGACAAAACACGGAAGAAAAAACAAACAAAAAGTCTGCTCGCTTTCTCTGCAGTAATAATTCTTGCTGATCAAATCTTGTGATATTGTCCGCCATTCTTCTGAAAGTGAAAAATTTCAGATCATGGCGTGTTCGCGGAAGCATTAGTAGTGCTTCAATATGGCGGCCTAAGACTTACAACACATGTTGAACTGGTGTCAAGTTTGATTAGAGAGCTGGTAATTCTCTTCGAGTGATGGCTTCTGCTTTTAGTATTCCAAACGAAGAAATGCTGGATGCGGACGAGCATTTCCGTCCCTTAGCAAAAAATCTCGGCCAAAAGTATCCTTACACAGCTTTGTATTAGGTCTAAGATCTCATACATATATCTATGGCTGGTTATAGAATTTTTATCAAAGGTATGCAATTACTCACTTCCATCGATGATTCCATCGAAACCATGAAAGTGCTTGCTTGGAAATGGGATCTTTCATGAGTAAGATATGGCAAGCTACGTATGTCTTGCTACATACAGATCAAAACGCGTCTAGAACCACCATTCAGGCTACATATGGACTCGTCTGAAGCATTAGACGGTTGGCCTATTGGGTCCGTTGAATGTGACAGCCAGGGCAACTTAAGAGTGTCCATTCGCGAAATGAGCGGAACATAAATTGTTGGCTGTGTCACATAGCATCCAACCTCAATGAAGCAATTTGTGCAGTACCAGAGAGGCTAATTCGAGTTTTGTTTTAACCTGAAAGTAATTCTTTACGGTTTCTTCTAATTGACAGGATGGAAAACGTCTTCGGCTGTAATTGTCGCTCTTAACCGCCCTTGACCAGAATTTCTGATAACTGATTCACTGCTTGAAAAAGGGTTTCACGTTTTTGATATGGCACTATGAGGGATACTCAGGTCTTCGTCAACCATCATTTGCATTTCCCCGCTTTCTAGAGTGGACCAATTAACCTTCACTTAAAACTGCGATTTTTAACGTGGGGTTTTTGAGCCACGGAAGAAAAGAGCCAGTGGGAGACCCAGAAAACATTTCCAAGAGTCTGAGCAATTTCTAAATTTTCTATGGATACTACTGGATTTCCATCTTTTAAAATTAATGAATATTTTACTTCAACGTTTCGGACAAAGTTTATAAAAAGGCTAGGACGGACGCGAAAGAATTTTCTCAGAAGAATTTCCCAATTTGCACCCAAAACCAAGCGTAAGAAATATACAAATTAACAACAAGCTATAGGACTAGTATCCCAGTTGGTCGAGAAGTCCATTGGAGATATTCGTATAAGAATTAAGTGAAACATCTGTGTTTTTTATTGAAAGAAAGGTAAGCAAAATTATTCTTTTCCTTGGGTTTACTGAAATGGTATTTTATTCAATGAAATTGATGAACACAAATATTGAAGTAAAAAAATTAGATAATGCTAACTTTGAAATATGATGTTTCCAAGTGAAAATGGTTTTAATCTAGTCCGAGCTTTAGAAAGTCGCTAGTGGGCAGTTAATCAAACCAAAAAAAATCGGAAGATAACTAAACAGAACTTGACAAACGGATAGTTAAAGATCAAAAAGGCTTTGGGAATTATTGCTCTGAGCGTGAAGTCATCTGAGCACATTAAAAAGTGTCAAACTTCATATGAAGCGGGGATAAAAGTGCACGAAATTCATCAATCTAAAGGCCCTATTACTAAGTAAGCCTTATAAAGCAGTTTATCTGAACAAAGATGAACGCGAATAAAAAAATGCTGGATTACTTTATTTCTTTCTCCGAAATTGTAGATACACTAGCAGAAATGGGATCTGATCTCCCAGAGAAATTCCGAACTCTTTTGCTATTGTATAGCTTAGCGGAAGTATTTGAAAATTTCAGAATATAGTTTTGTGATAAATTTCCCCTCTTAAATACGCTAAAGTTCACTTACTAGAAGAATCTAAAATTAGTCAATTTAAAAGTGAAGAAAACAGCCCAGTGCAGGGTGCGTTAGTTACTAAATACCACGGCAAGACGAAAATGGAAGTCTAAGAACGCGAAAGACTATAGTTGCTGTTAGTGAAACAGAAAAAAGCATTAGAATGTAGAATAAATAAAAGCCAAATCCTAATCAAGAACCCTTTAAACAAAGGTGTTCTTCCAACATTGTGAATCAAACGCGAGAATTAGGCCTTTATGTTATAAATCAACGGCCCGTACGCGTAGTTTCAAACGTTGCACTCGGTAGTGCAAATCTCCAGACTGTAAACTAAAAAGGTGGCACGAAAGGCGTGGTCACTTAAATCTAATCTTAAAACTACTGCATTCTAAAACGATGATGCATGGTCTAAAGATTCCAAAGTGCAAGAATGAAAACTTACTTATTTTGTGAAATTTGTGCAAAATGCAAGCAAACAAGTTTATTATTCTCGAAAGAAGCACAAGCAGTAAGCTTGTTGAACATGTACATACCGATATTTGTGGCCCACAAATATTGTACACACCAATATGTACACATGTACACACCATGTACACACCAATATTTGCAGCATCGATGCTGCAAAATATTTAATAACATTCTTCGACAACAAATCGCTGAAAATTACTGTGCATGTTGTATGGAACAGGCTCGAAACCTTTCGAGCATTCAAAAAATACAAAATCAGGCTAAAAAGCAATTAAAAATACTTCACAGTGACAATGCCAAAGAATTCAAAAGCAAGGAATGTAATCAGTTCTTGAAAACGAAAGGCACTGAACGCTAATTTTCAATCGAGTATAGAACACAATGGAAAGAAGTTGCAGAACATGCCACTCGTACCCAAGCTGAAATGGTTAGATGTCTTCTGTTCAAATCAAAATTACCCCAAGGACTGGTGGGCAGCAATGTTAGCAACAATCGCTTATATTCGTAACCGATGTCTTACTACAAGCAGATCAAAAAAGCCTGAAAAATGTGGTCTAAACAGAAAGCCTATTGCATTTCACAATTATAGGAAGCAAAGTTTTCAGTTCAAACAAATTTCTCCTGAAAAATGAAACGATACGTTCTTATTGGACATTCTAAGGAAGCAAAAGCATATCGTCTCTAGAAACCTAAAACTTGTGAAATAGCACAAAGACGAAAGTTTCCATTTTTGGAGTCGTAGAAAACTGAAACAAGATCAGAAACATCAGCCGCTGATGTACAGGAATCCATCAAATTTCTTCCTACTCAAGAAAATTCGGAAGCAAATAAGAATTGCAAAGTGTCAGATGAAAGGAGAGCAGATGTTGAAGAAAACGTAATTCGAAGTTCAGAAAAAGGATGAGGAAGATATACATTTTTGAAAAAGGGAAAACTGGGCAGACGAAGAATGAGAGAGTGAGTACGTTGCTGAGATGGCTTCCGACCACTGAAAGGAAGCAAACAGAATTATGTACCATCACAGCGGGGATGTCTACTAACTGTCGAAATGTGGACAAATTAGTGACTATGTTGAATATTATGCACTAATAGTAATTTCTATATTTCGCAAAGTCTTTCTTGTCCAAAGTTAGTTCATATTAATACACATTCTGAGTAACTGAAACAAATGCTAGAAAACAAGCCTTGCTGTTCTATAATAAAATTACCAGTAATTTGAGAGTTATTTAGCTTGATAACTGCAGTCTCTAAGCGTTATCCTGATTACCTTCTTTAAATTCTGATCATTTCAAACAGAATGTTAAGGTCAGAACGAAATGCAAAAACACGCTAATTTGGTCAACTCTGAAGTTTTTGCGGATTGAGAAACTCTGGAACAAACTTTTATCCAGACTCTATGGAGAAAAATGGAGAGCAGCTATGCAAGAAGCTGTAACGTATTTTCTTCCCCCCTTTCCGTCTGCCTTCATGGTGTAACTGGAAGCACGTTCGACGCGTATTCGGGAGGTTCAGAGTTCGAATCTCAGCGAAGGCACTGGACATTTTCAAGTTCCAGTATGAGTATTTCCTAATGATTTCCCCACAAAAAAGAGAACTGTTCCTTTATGAGGAAGAATACGTGCGAAATAACTGATTTTTCAGATAATAGAAAAGCCGCTAACTGAAAATTTGTCTTCCGAATACATTGAAAGGCGGACGTTGCAGTCGATCGGCAAAAGGCCAGACTCGTTCCTAAAGGATGCTCTCAAAAGCATGAAACAGAAAACATGGAAACGTTTTCGCCTGAAGTTCGCTGCAGCTCTATATAGACATTGCTCGCTTTAGCAGCCGAATATGACCTAAAAATGCATCAAATTATGTTCTAACAGATTATCTGAAAAGGAAAATTGGTGAAGAGATTTTCATATCCCAACCAGAAGGTTTCGCAAAGTATTCCACAACACAGTATTATAGCAGTATTCCGCAGTAAAAAGCAGTATTCAGTAGAGCATTTATTGCAAGACATTGTATGGAATTTGTGCAGCTAAGTATCTGCCAACTTAAATAGATAGCCAAGTGCACTGTAGTGACATAACGCAGCAGTTTATATCAGTCAAATAAATCACCTTTTATGTTACCACCACACCATCTTATTTTTTCACATGTCATAAGCTGATATATCGTATTCATCTATTTTGTTAAACTTAAGGAAAGCAACCAGTAAAAATAATGCTTCATATTCCGTATTTGTAACTTTATCGTTTGGCCGACGGAAGTTTTTCCCGTCGCATTTTTGTTATTGTGTATTTATTATGTTATTCTATTAGACGTAAAATTTGGCAACGTGAAAGTAATGTAAACGTTTAGTTTTTAATAATTGGCAATTGGTGTATTCCACGACTCGAAGAATTCTTCCTTACAAAATGTGCTTACTGTAATGACTGTTTGTTTTCTTTTTAAGAATAAGTAATTAAACGCTATAGCTATTAAACGTATTTCTTGTTTCTTATTACGCTATCTACGTACACTTATATCAAATATGCTTTTTTTGTGGGCAACAGCGTTTTACACTATGCAAATGCTCTCAACACCTACAAAAACCACACAACAGTAGTAAAGTATATCAGGGACAAAGGAACGTGTACGGAGCACCAGAACGTCGTTGGTGGTATTGCAGGTATTGCTCTGCCGCATTTCTGTTCCTACTGAACGATTAGTTGGGCCGCACTAGGAGCCGGTCCAACGAGAAATTTCATAGATTATTCTTTACAACATTGTTAAATATTTTCACATTGAATACGCAATTACACAAAGTACAAAAGTTGCAATGGATAGATTATTTATATATAATTACATCAAAACCTCAAATCTCAATATAAATCACAATATTATGCTATAACATACAACTAGTTCCTGCCAGCCATTTATGTTTATGCCTAAGTGCTATCATTAAGAGCAGTATAATGATGTTTAGAGCATACTGGCTAGCATCACGCCATATATACAATTCTGGAAATATTTGTAAGCAATTATCTGTTTGTAATTCTTTTTCTTAACGTTTATTCATATCCATCTTTTCTTCGTTACGCAAACTTTGATGTATTATAAGATTTGCTTAGGTCCTAGCATGGCTCTTGTATAGGCCTTCATATTTTCAAATGCATTAGTTTCGGTGTACTGGTTCCGATGGTTTAAATTTAATAGTTATCATGATATCGTCTTTACTATAAAAACTTCTTTCCATATTCCTCTCTACAGTGCAAATGAGTCAGTCAGTATCTAAATTGAGGTTTTGGGATTTTAAGACAAGAATGTGTTTCTGGTCTCGCGTGCACGCTACCTGTTAGTTTTCTGCCAGCTCTGACAGTTGTAATTATTCGGCTGTGCGTTTTATCGCTGCCGACAGAGTACTGAATCAGCTTCTAGGAATATCCGATTGCGTGTTCTTTGGTTACTGTTCAACATGTAACCTAACTGTTCTATTTAGTTTCATCACTACGAGCTGTGGCTGATATTGTTGCACAAAGTGCCTTTGTGTTCTAAATTCTGTTTGAATGAAAAGGTTATTTAAACCTTCTGACGACTTTGGCATTGATTCAGACCTAGCCATAATTCGCTTCCTGTATGTCAGGGTTTTTGGACTAATTAACATTAACAGATCAAGCTATAACAAAAAGCACAGTTGCAAAACACGAAACAAAAAGAGAAATGCTGCACTATATATATCACATGAATGATATATACCATATTTACTAACGTATTCTCTTATCAGTTTTTATTAACTTAATAGTACGAAAATAAAGAGGGTATTCGAATAATTTAATTTCCGAATGACGCGATTAGAATAAAAACCGAACAACTGAAAAATATTCATTTTAATACATAAGATAAATTACCTTGTATTTTAATACATAAGATGATTAAGATAAATTACCGGTGACTGTACAATATTATTTATTAAAAAAAACCTATATTTCAAAAAGACTGCATAGTAATATCAACATTACCAATACATAATAAGATATCCTCTACTCTGCTCCCTGTATTTTGAATCTCACCTACTGTGATTGTTGTCCACCGCTACTTCTTAGCCCTCAAATCATTTATTATTGCTGGAATTGCTGGCTATGTCGTCTGTTACAGTTTGTGAATCGCCGCTATCGTCGTTACAGCTCAGTCTGTTTTCTCTAGTGCAATGATTTTCAGAACCACGATGAACATTAGACAACCCCATTTCCCTGAAGTTCATCAGTAATATTCGTACGTCAATCAGAACTCACGCACCCAAAATGCACGAGAAAATCCATTAGAAAGACAGAAGTTTAGAAAAGCTTCCTTCTGAATGCCTTGAGGAAGAGAAAAATTATATGAATTTTTAAAAATGTTTCGGAATCTTACTCTAAAAAGCTAAGAGGGGAAATAAGGCGAGTAATTACGGTAAATACAGTTACAGAATTTATAAATCATTGTTTACCAGTTGCAGTATATTGATATATAGAAGGAAAAAGAACAGAAACGCCGTTAGATCTTAAAATGAAAGCTAAGCGATATGCAACAAGATAAGAGTTGGTTTTCTGAGTACTATCTTTGGTCTTTTTGTCATGCTTATTGTTGAGTGTGCTTTTGGTCCAGACACTCCACATCACATTGGCTTATGAAGATGGTTAAGGAAAGCATGTGGCTAAGGGAAGAAAGTGGCAATTCATCAGAAGCTGAATACATTGCTCTAGCTTTACAGAAGCTACAGTACACGAGATAACTAAAGGAAGATTTAGAGTTCATTCAACAGGAGGCTAAAATTATATTCAAGGACAACACGTCCTGCAAAAATCTTTCCAGGAAAGAAAAAGGTGTAGCTATGCTAAACATATAAGTAAAATACCACTACAAGTGTCATTCACAAAACCAAGGGATCGTTAAATTACAACACTGCAACAGCAAAGTGATACATGAAGACATGGTCAAGAAACGTTTGCCTGGCCCTTTCGAAAAGGCTCCCTTTGTTTACGACGTTTCCTCGGGGTGGATGGGAGTCGAAAGGAATCGTCTCACAGAACAGGGGTTTTGCGTCCGCTAAGCCTAACTTTAGGGGAAAAAATAACAAAAAGAAGTTTACGTCCTAACGTCATAATTTATGGCATTATTTTAGATGATACATGTTAAAATTAGCGTTTAATAATCTTTTTCCTTTACAACGTTCGCCTGACTAGCTAGTATTTAAATTCTAAGCCGTAGCGCTGTTCCGTGATTACTTATTGAGCGTCAGTATTAGTTAAACCTTGCTACGCACCATTTAGTTTAGAGGCCAACCTCGCGTTATAGCTCTGTGAGCAACGACTATTTAATTTCTAATTAGTTTTAGTTTAAATTACTTTGATTGTTCCTTTTAGACCCAAGCGCGGTCTTTATTTTCTGTATCCCTCCCGAGTTGGGAAGTGGCTGTAAATAATTGTGGTTTAATAAAAGAGGAATTTAAATTCCTTTAAAGTGCAGTTCTTCTACCACTTAATCACAATATTCTACCACAGACCTGCTTAAGTAATCATTAAGTTACTTATTTAATTTAAAATAAGAATAAACAAATAATGACGACATACTCTCTTTCACTCATTAAATTTTTCTTCGACGCATAAACACAAATATATATATATTTGTATGGTTAAGCGACTACGGGTTGGTAACAGACTGAATCACACAGAACCGACGATATCATAATAAAATTTATTGTATCAAAGGAAACACTTCGCAGTTCTGGAACTTTCCAGAAAAATACTTGTACAGCTCTACACAGTATCACAGAGAATAAGCAGCACGCTCAATTCAAACTATTAATGCAATGAGTGAAAGCTTATCTAAAAGGCGAAGCTGTCACGGATATCACAGTATTCTGCATTCACCTCTGAGCTATTAACTACTACTCAGAAACCGAACTGTCTCTGGTATCATATAGTTTTTCCCGGCCGCCGAGAAATCTGTAGTACTTCTAAAAATTACTGAAGGCATATGAGGGCCGGACACGGTTACAGCTACATCTGGAAACAATTACAGTTATTAAATTACAATACCCATTACATTTATACAGGGGCTCGACGAAAATAGTCGCCAAACTTGGCGACTTCTGGCCATTTCTCTGCAAATTTGACGACAGAAATAAGTTCCCGCTGGTAGCTTGGCGATATCTCGCCAAATTAGCTTGACAGCCATTTGCTCTTGCTCAATGTTAAATAGACTTGCCCCTGTATTCTTATTTTCCCGACACTGCATCCTCTTTCTAGATTTTCATATTACATTATACAGAAAGCTACAACAATTTCACATATAATTTAACTAAAACTATCTATCTATGAAAAAAATTCGTAACAATATCCATAGTTTGGGAATCTTTTTTAATCGCAAAAAATCTCCAGCTCATGTCTGACAAGTGACTTCTACCTTTCCCTCTGCGAAAAATCGCAACACTGCGCGAAGACGGTTGCGTTAATACGTAAGTACCATACGTTAAATTACTTAGTATGAAAGCTATGTTTCAAATTCCTCGAAATGCATGCCTCTCTCTAAAATATGGCGATATCTCTCCAAACTTGGCGACAAAAATTAGTCACCCAAACGAACGTTGGCGATATCTCATCAGTTTAGCAACGGAGCCATTTACTCAATATCAAATATACTTGCCAGTATACTCTTACTTTTCTGGCACAGCATCTCTTCATTAGATTTTCATGTTATAATATACCAAAAAAAATCGAAGAATTTTCTTATATAATTTCACTAAAACTGCATATAGTTTTACATATAGTTACTATTTATATTAAAACTATGAACTATATAAAAAAAAATAAAATTCCTAACAATATGTTAATAATTATGAACTTCTTTATTTTTATTACAGGTTCACTCATGATAGTGTTTCGATTCTGATAAAGCTTGCAACCTTGGAGAGAAATAATTAGAAATTATCTTCATCACGAATTGTAAACACCCATCGGTGAACTGGGTTCCTTCATTATTAATTTTTAACTGTGAAAACTGTTGGAAACTGCGTTTTCTTTTAGTAATCAATTTCAGCTGTTCACATATATATGTATTTCCAAGCAACATGATTATCGTTAGTGTAAGAATTCGTAACTGATATTTCCTTATAAACTATCTACTAGTTGTCATTACAGCTAGTAGACAAATTTATCTCAATTTTGTGCTTTGAAGCACTTTAGATTTACATGCGTAACACCACACAGGATAAGCGTAAGTGATAATGGGTCGCAACCTGCCTTTATCCGGAGTAATTCGTTATCTACAGACAAATGAGTTCCGGGAAATAAATCCCATTCAGATGGCCTTGGTCTTGAGATGTTAATGAAGAGAATGGAATGCGTCATTGCACGCAAATGTAAACTAAAAGCGAAAAAAGATAACTGAAACTAAAAAGAGTGTTATTGCGCCTAGAAGCTTGCCGTTCAAATATATCGTCACCTCGTTAATAACTCAGGCTGTTACGTGCAGAGAACTTGGCGTTTGAGCAGCTGATTGAAAGGATCTGATTTGTTCTGTGTAAACTCAAGAGGTTTCAATGGCGTTGAAGCATTTGACTATCGAATGGGGAAGTAAGTTTTTTGAATGGGATCACTCGATAGCTTCATGTGGTAGAGTAAAAGTTCGAAGTTACTCACGTTACCTAATGTCTACGAATTGGTACTTGTGCTACACCTCAAATTATCAGGGCGACTTGTACTCAACTATTTCTGTGCAACTTCACAGGGAAAACAATGGTAAGAAACTTAAAGTAGTCGGAATTTGCTACATTTCATCAGAAAATAATATCTCTAAGCAGTACTTGGATTGCATTATGGACAGTGGTGTTAAACACATAGAAGTTTATTCTAGTGGAAGATATTTATCTAAACATAACGTAACTATATGCTGTGAAGCATGGATTAGAGAATTAACAAAAACGGGAAAAAAATCAGTGCAGACTCTGGCAATATTCTTTAAGCTGCCTGGCGATATGCATGTGATGTATCAAAAGATGGACCTCTCCGAATCCTTTCGGCCAGATCTCCAGTATTCGCTAAGATGTTAGAGCACGACACAGCTGAAAAGTCCAACAGCCGAATAGACATCAAGGACATCGATCCTGATGTTTTCGAGGAGCTGCTGCAGTTTCTCTATTGTGGTAAAATAAATCCGCCTACTGATTCGAATGCCTGCGATTTGTATTATGCAGCTGAAAAGTATTTGGTGTCGGATCTTAAAGATCTGTGTCGTGATTTTATTACTTCTTCGCTATCCACTACATCAGCTGTCGAAACGTTAATTTTAGCTGATAGGCATAAAGACGAAGAAATGATGGAAAAAGCCGTTATTTTTATTGCCACTTCGTTCCAGTCTATACAATCAACAGAACCGTGGACTATTCTTCTGCAAGAAAATCCACCTTTAGCAACACAGGTTCTATCTTTGGTGGAAGAACCGTGGTGATATGTGACATATTTCGTGTTCCATTATAAATCCATGATCGCAAATTTGTCACACAAGGTGCTAATAATTATGAAGTTATTGATATAAAATGTGCTGAAGAAAAAAAGTGTAATTTCGGTAAATTAAAGTTTTCTCCTAACTTTTCCATGGTTATAATTCACTAGATCTGGTTAAATAGATTTTTTTGCAATTGTTCGGAAGTAAGCATTTCATATCTGCTGAAGCATAGAAGCAAGTAACTTTTTTTTGTAATTTCTTGTACTTAAAAATGATAGTAGATGAACATTTTATGTGAAGGTGAGAATATTGTTTTAGAATTATTATGCTTAGAAATTCATTCATAATGTTTCCAAATTTATACTTCTTTAAAAATGTGATTTACGTAGATAGGATTTGTAGTAGTTTCACTTATTATTTTTGAAATGTAGATAGGATTTGCAATAGTTTCCCTTATTGTTTTTGAAATGTAGATAGGATTTGCAATAATTTCCCTTATTGTTTCTGAAATAGTTTTCCTTATTGTTCTGATGACTGTTACCATAAAAGTACACTAATAACAAACACAATTTTTATATTTAAGCGTTCGTATGTTATTCATAAAATTATTAGTTTTAATCTAAAATGTGTAATTTTTTGTTTTATTAATAATGAGACACAGATTTTTATTGACCCTTGTATTAAACAAATGATGATAAATCAATATATCCCCAGTGGATACCGTCCCATGTTGGGGTGTATGGTAACAAAACAGCTGACCATCTGGCAAGAAAAGGTTGTTATCTCCCTACACCCACTTCCCCTGATTTATGCCCAACCGAAACTGATGCCTATTACAAACATAAAACTAATACGGCATGGAAAGTTTCTCCTCTTCACCAGTGGTATTTCGCTGAACAACCAGGCATGTCACTTCTGAATAAAAGATCTAGGCCTATCCAAATGGCCATGGCCAGATTCTGAAGTGGGCATCTTCGATGCATGAAATTCAAAAAGGGAGAAAAGACCTTCTCCTCGTGTGCCTGTTCCCTCCCTGCCTCTCCCGCTCACCTACTGGATTGTATAGGCGTCTCCTTGAGACAGCTGTCTCCCGAGTAGGACGACATCTGCAATTTGCTTGTGCGGCAAGGTCCCTTGGACTTGGTGTAGGCTTTCATGCCCTAAGGGGATTTGAAACAACTGACTACAAACAACAAGAGTGTGAACACTATGTAAAATTGTAATCAGTGTCTTCTGTAATAGCAATTCATAATTTTTCTCTGGGAAGTTCGTTATATTAGTTTTATTTCCTGAACATTTGTATTTCTGAATTAAAGGAAATGTACAGTTGCCGAAATCTTGACCCAAAGGGACGTTAGGTCAGAAGGGCTATTAGTCTCGAAACGGCATTTTGCGCCAAACCACTAAAAGCGTTAAATCAGTGTTCAAATATTAGCTCCTTATGTATTATATTTTAAAAAATTGAATAATGAATCAACATGAATGTATACTTGCTTCTCGCACTGGGAAAAACAACGGTAATTAGAGCCATCGAATTTTGAATAACGTACTCTTCCACCCAAACAGGGGCAACTGGAAGTCCAAATTTCGTATTCGTTTTATTATCTATTTCATATTCTGTAAAATTTAATGAATTTTTGATAATAAAAAAACTCAGCGCTTTCAAAGCTTGCAGCGTACGGAATAAAACGTTTTTTCCCCAGTGCGCGATACTGCCTATCGGAAATTCTAAAGATATACTGTTTTTAAATATTTTTAGCCCAAAGCGGCGGTAACCTAAATGTGTAAAAATGTGCGCTTGTGAAAATAAAAAAAAAATGTACCTTTATGTTTTTTTTTTTCTTTTCTTTTTTTTCCCCCAAGTATTTGTAGTTTTGAATTAAATAAATAATGTAATAATCGCTGAAATCTGGAAAAGAATATGAATGCTGTGTACATAATGTAACCAATAACTTCTGCGACTGCAGCTGATAAATTTGTTTTTGAAATTCATCATATTTCCTTTTTTTCCCTGAATATTTGTATTATTGAAATAAATGAAAACTATAATTTCTGAAATCCGGTAAAAGAGTATATGAATACTATGTATACTGGTAATCACTACCTTCTGTAACTGCAGTTCTTTATTAAATTCATGAAATTTTCTTTTTTATTTCCGGAATATTTGTATTTTAGAATTAAATAAAAAATATAATTGCTGAAATCGGGCAACAGAGTAAGAATGTTATGCGTACACTTAATCAAGTTTTTCTATAATTACATTTAATACTTTTTTAGGAAATACATTTCATATTTTTTTATTTTATAAGTATTTGTATTACTGAATGAAAAAAAAATGTAATAGCTGAAAGCTGAGAAAGCACTATATATATATATATATATATATATAATCAATACCTTTTGCAATTGCAGTTTATAAATTTCTTTGCAAAATTCATTATTAGTTCAAAGGGTCTTTGTCCTGAAGGACTATTCTTTTCGTTTTGGAATTTTGCTTCGGAAGGATTAAATGTCGGTTCACTTTTCAAACTGTTGCCACCAAACATTATGGTATTGTATTATACACAGTCCAGTCACATTAATGTGACCATCTGTCAAAAGCCAGAATAACCACCTTTCGCAGAGCGGACTGCTGCGAGACGTGCAGGAAGAGAGTCACATAGGTCCCTGAAGGTGTTTTCTGGGATATTGAGCCATGCCGACTCTAATGCCGTGGCCAGCTGCGCTAGATTACGCGGTTGAGGATCCATGGCGCGAACAACTCGATCGAGATGGTCCCACAGATGCTCGATTGGGTTTAAGTCAGGTGAGTTTGCTGGCCAGGGGAGGACGGTAAACTCATCCTGGTGCTCTTCGAACCACGCACGTACACTGGCAGCTGTATGGCACCTCGCATTGTCCTGCTGGAAGATGCCATCATCCTGAGGAAAAACAATGCGCATGTAGGGGTGAACATGGTCCGCAAGGACAGATGCGTACTTGTATTGATCCATTGTGCCTTCCACAATGATCAGTGAACCTAGAGAATGCCAGGAAAACATTCCCCAGACCATAATGCTCCCGCCTCCAGCTTGGACCGTTCCGGCAATGGTTGCAGGGTGGTTCCTTTCAGAGGTTTCACGCCTTATACGCCAACGTCCATCTGTCCGATGGAGCATAAAACGCGATTCATCCGAAAACGCAACCTGTCGCCACTCAGTGGACGTCCAGCTGCTGTACTGGCGTGCAAATTCTAGCCTTCGCCGTCGATGAACAGCAGTCAGCATAGGTGCACGAACCAGGCGTCTGCTTCGGAGGCCCAGACGCAGCAATGTTCGCTGAATAGTACTTTGGGAGACACTTTTGGTAGCCCCTTGGTTCATTTTGGTGGTCAGTTGCTCAACGGTAGCCCGTCTATCTGCCCGAACGCATCTCCGCAACCGTCGTTCGCCTCTGTCATCTATGGCCCGTGGTGCACCACATTTGCCACGTCGCTGATTTTGGACAGTCCCATTTTGCCATGCACGGTACACTTTTACCACGGCGGCACGCGAACAGTTCACAAACTCAGCCGTTTCGGAAATGCTTCCACCCTTGGCCCGAAAGCCAATGATCATGCCCTTTTGGAAGTCGGATAAATCGCTTCGTTTCTGCATTACGCCAACGATTGAAATGTTTTCCGAAGCCCTCACACACCCTTTATATACGCTCAACTGCACTGTGCTGCCACCTGCCTTCTGGGATTGGTTATTTAACTCTGACATGGAAAGTACGTGGTGGTCACATTAATGTGACTGGACTGTGTATTTAAAGAATTTCAGGAATGAAGAATCTGCATAAATGTACGTATGTTTCTCGCATTGTGATAGAACAACGGTACCTAGAGCCATACAATTTTGAATAACGTAAGTTTCCACTCGAATATGGGCATCTGGAAACACAAATTTGAAATTTGGAATTTCTTTTATTATCGATTTCATATTTTGTAGAACTTTTTGATTAACAAACTCAAGGATTTCAAAGCGAGCAATGGCAACGTCATACAGAAAAAAGATTTTTTATCTCCTGAGCGTGAGACTGTGTGTAGGAAATTCTAAGGATATGCTCAATTTAAAATTATTTTACGATATTGTTCTTTAACTGAATTTTATGGTTTAAGTGCGAAGAACGGTATATTTAATAAATAAAGGTAATAAATAAAACGTTAAAAAAACGCCCCTTTGTGCGTAATGTAAAATCTGAAGGCGTTTAGACTTTTTTTAATAGTATTATTTTATTTATTCATTTATTTTTTCTCCCTCGTACAGTGTTTCCATTACTCGCTTTGAAATTATTGAATTTGTTAGTTAAAAAGTCTCTCTTAGCCATTCTTCGCGCTTAAACCATAAAATGCGACATCAATATCAAAAAAGAAATCTCGCGCATTAAAATGTCCATGCTTAAAGATACTTGGGATATTAATGTTAATATAACACTTTGAAGGTGTTTAGGAAGCTAATAAAAAGTTTGTTAAAGTTTTACAAAACATGAAATAGATAATAAAAGATATTCAAATTTAGTCTTCCGGATGCTCGCATTCTAGTGGAGGACTACGATATTCAAAATTGGATGTCTCTAGCTACCGCTGTTTTTTCACAATGCGAGAAACATACATACATGCATGCACATTCTTCGTTATTTAATTTCTTTGAATATAATACAGGGCTCTAATATTTGGTGGCAACAATTTGGAAAGTGATTCAGACTTTTACAGTGAAACAACACAAAATGCCAAAACGGAATTAATAGCCCTTCTGAACTAATACTCCTTTAGGCTAATAATGTTCGTTGACTCACAGAAGAGTAATGTTTTAAGTAATAATTATTGGACATCACGAAAAATATGGAATTAACTCAAGCGTTATCTGCTTGGAACAAAATTATCAATATTTCCTATGATTATTAGACGTACTACTGGTATTGTTCTTTCTCTTAAATATATAGAAAAATATGTAGTGGTTTCTTCGTACATACAGGTAAAAATGGGCTGGACGCTAAAATCTCAGCATTGTTGTGAAGGTGTAGTCTACCGCACTATCTGTATAGTTTCGTCCCAGTTTTACTGGAGAATTTCCTTCCAGTAAAATTGGAGGGAACATATTTTGTTGAAGTTATACATAAAAAAATACACCTTAAAATAGTGAATATACATAATTCTCAGTTACTTCAGAGGGGAATCATGCATTTGAACCAGTTACGATGGAATGGGGTTTAGGGACACAATGAGAACGTTATTTCCCATATCTCTAACTATTACTTGCTGTTGGAACTCTACATATCTTCATTCCTGCCTCAAATCATAATTGTTTTAGATTCATGCGACATCTGAAATGCAGAGGAGACGCTGTCGTGAGCTTCTACAAACTCGTTGACCATATACACATTTATCGAGCATTTCCACCGTAGCGCGATGGAACTTTGGGAACTTTTCGATGTGTTTTTTCATAGTGGCTAACAACAAAAAGGGGACTGGAATTGACGCTAAACAAAAGACGACAATATCTTATAACCTCTGGATATCATAATGCTCACTTTTACCTGGATTTTTATTTGGAAACAGAAATCGATTCCGATTCTTCTCATGCAAAGATATTTGCAAGAAGATATTTGCCATTTCCATATCTGCTAAGACGACCGACAACAGCAGCATTCAAACGGAAGAAGAAAAGAATGATGGATATCAGATAGGGTTAAAGCCAAGTCCAGCATATAAAGAGTCATTAACGGAAAGTTCACACTTTTCATGTACGCTGGCATCAAAAATGTTTCGTTTGTTTGAACTAAAACACTGAAAATGGTAGATCAAACAGGAGCTGATCACCTTGTAACTTGTCATTTGGAACGTTTTCGATGATACATTGATTTCTCAGGATCTCTCGGTAGTTGTGTTACACGATTCTGAGCAGCCTCCAAATTTTCTGTCCTAGCCACTGTTAATATTTAATTCCTTAAAGTCGCATTGTCATGGCAACCCACCTTCTTATCTCCCTTCTTCTTCGTAACATAACAAAATTCTGAACGAGGGTTATGGCCTTAGCTCTCGTGTCTGAGTGTAGACCTTGGACGACACCAATTGATTCTTATTCCCAAAACTGTCTGGAAACTCTCATCAACGCTATCTTGTATAAAATAACATTAGAACCTGTTTGGAGACACAGTAGGAATCGAACCTGCCATCATCCATCCTATTACAACTCGAACGCGAAATGTTTCGTTTCTGCCAGTGGCAACAGGGACTTAAAAAGCAAACTTTGAAGCGAGCGGTCGGTTACTCGGCTTCTGTTAATAGAATTTGATTCGAATAGGGAATTATCCCCCATCTTTGGATTTAAAATTAATTTTGAACCATGTAAATACTGTAATATAACAGATATGCGTAAATAAATAGTCCTTAAGACTTATTTTGAGTTAGGATTCAAGTTGAATCGAACTTCGAAATGGAAAGCTCTCCCAAATAGAATCATCGACACTTTAGAATTCGTAGATTAGAAATAACACATCCGAAAATTGTCTCACTTACAATGATAGATTTACCCCTTGACCCGATTTGATATTCCTAGATCATAAAGCATGTAACCTCCCAGAAAAAGGAATGTTTTGAGAGATAAATAAAGTTTAGAATTACTATATGTTATATTTTCCGGCAAATTTAAGTTCTTCACCTTTAGCTATTTGCCTGTACAAATTCTTTCAGTATTCTTTCCGCTGTATTTTCAGTCTAAGTGCCCCGTCCAACAACTCGACCTTTGAAAACCTAATAAATGAGCTGCGTCTTCAGCTTCAAATTTGGCAGTGATGCTGACGCAAATCAATTGCAACCACTTCCTGTGTGATTGCATTAAATTCACTCTCACCGTGGAGAGAACATTTTTGTTTGTGTATAGTGAAGCATTTTGCCTTTTGCTAATAGAGTCATCTGGCGCCTGAGATTGTGCACTATCTTCCAAATTTATTCATTTCCCACCATTCTCCGTCGCCAAAGTCAGTAATAAATCATGCTTTGTCTTTCACACAGAAAGATTGCTCCATGTAACATCGTACCATTTAGGTCTTACACTTGAATTATTTTGCATTTAGACATTATACGAAATCCAAGACACTTACAACGCAGATTAAACTTTCTAGCTTATTTTAATCTCTCAGCCACATTAAAATCAATTAACTTTTTACATCTGGAAATGATATACGATTCGGTGCATCTAACCATACAATTATTTTTGCCATTTTTCACTGTTAGCGTTTTGAATCCATTTCGGAGTTAATTTCCATTTAAATTCATTTCCTCCGAACCATTGTTTACGTTTTCCAAAGCTTGACACATTTTGTTTATATATATCCTGTAAATTTTCCCTCACTCTGTAATTAAGAACCCAACTCCATTTTGCATAATTTACTAGTGTCAGTATCTATTTGTTGAAGAACTATATATATTTTTAGGAATTTTGTATAATGCAAAATGAACGACTTCAAGAAAAAAGAAGCTGTACCGGGAAAATAAGATTACAGGGGCAAGTATTTTGAAGTAAATGGTTATCTTGCTAATTTGGCGAGATAGCGCCAAGCTGATTGCTATTATTTGTCGCCAAATTTAGCGGGAAATTCGAAAAAAATCGCCAAATTTGGTGACCAATCTGACGAAATTTTGGTCCGGTGTCTGCATAACCGTAATTGCACCGGAATTGGTACTATAACTGAATGACTGTAATTGATCGCTATATCTAACTGCAGTCGTATCCGGTCCTTGTATGTAACATTAACTGTATGCATATTTCCAGCAATTTCGAGAAATGAAAGGTACTAGGCCTTTCTCCAGTGGTCCGGAGAAAACTGTATATAACAGGACGCAGCATCTGTTCTCAACGTTTTTCAGTTTATAGAAGACTTCAAGTATCATCTTATAAGGTATTTCTCTAGCCTTCTTATCATGCCTTCGTGGTGTAATGGTCAGCACACTCGATGCGTATTCGAGAGGTCCATGGTTCGAGACCCGGCGAGCGCATTGCTCATTTTTCATCTCTTCTGCTTCGAAATAGCCTAATGTCTCTACAATCTTCTTATTAGATTCGCTCTTTAGATGCACTTTGCATTTCGTTTTGTTTAACGTTCTTAGTAGTTTGAAGTGGTAACTACTAATTGTGTTCCTTTATACTGTACGAGTACTTTTGCTGAAAGTTCCAGAATTGTAAAATGTTTCTTTTGGAAAAATAAATTTTATAAAGGTATCACCAATTCCGTTTGCAATTCATTCCATTACGAACCCGAATACATGCAACAGTTTTTGTTGTCAGAAGTGGGATTAAATGACGATGAGAAACTTAGACAGCTGTTAAAAGCCATTGTTGTATTCCAAAAAAAGAAGGAAGGAGCCTTAAATTCCGTTAAAGAAGAAGTGAAAAGGGTCAAGAATCCGTTAAAGAAGAGATGAAAGCTGTTAAAGAAGAGATGAAAGCCAGCCAAGGAAAGATGAAAGCAAGTCAAGAGGAAATGAAAAGAGAAATTATGGACAGTATTCTCACTGGACAGAACTAGTGTTCTGCACCAAGGAAATAATTGTCTTAAAGATTAAAAGTAATAGCCTGCCAAGGGAGGCTTTTAAAGAGCCTCCTTTCCTGAATTAAAGGCACCTGGACGTATTGAAACTGCGCTAAGAATTCCAATTATATATTAAAAAATTTTCACTCCGTTATAAAAATAATAATTACGTATGAAAATATTATAAGGTGGCAACCTTCAAAGCTTATGTTCAGGTCGTTCTTAAAATAATCAAAAAATTCTTAGCATTCAAAATTTTAAACAATAATCTTATTGTTAAAATAATTAAAAAAAATTCAAAATATTGATTCAAACTGTATTTAAACAGTAAGAGAAAAAGATTAATCATGTTAATACCATTCCCTAAATTAAATCTTAAAAATTCTTTAGTCTGTTTAACAACACAGTTAACACAATTCGAATTTCTAATACTGTAATTTTTAATCTTTTATTTTCATAAAACAATGCTCTTGTTACGAATTTTGTATATATATGTAAATTTCTTATAATATTTTTTAGTAATATGACATGATATGCTTAAAAGAGACAATGCTAGAAAAATAAGATTTCAGGGATAAGTCTATTTAACACTGTGTAAATACCTGTCTCGCTAAAATGGCAAGATATTATTGCTAAGCTGGCGCTGGCTGCGTTTTGGCTACAAATTTTTGTCACTAAATTTTGCGAGAAACAGGCAAAAGTCACCAAACTTGGTGACCATCTGACGACATTTGGAGACCGTCTAACTGTAATTGGTTTGGGGACTGAAAAAATGTAAGTCATCCCGATATGCAACTGTAACCGTATTCGGCCCTCATATGCCTTAGAGAAATATCGAGAAGTGGAAGGTAATAGAGATTTCTCGGGCGACTGGAACAAATTAATATAAAGACAACAGAGAGCATCACTAACTCAGCTCACCTTACATCCTGTATGCGTTTTGCACTGCGCTGTGTTTAACGCTCTTTGTGGTTTGAAGTGTAACTACTGATATGAGCTTTAGGATACTGAGAAGCGTTGAATAAGTGCTTTAGTGAAAAGTTCAAGAACTGCAAAACTAGAAAAAAATGTTTATTTTCGTAAAAATAAATTTTAGCAAACTGTCGTAGCTCTGTGTGCATTTAATCTATTACGAACCTGTACGCACACAACTTTATACATTTAATCCAACATAAGAAGAAACAGTATTATGTATTCAGATTTTCAGTATAATACGGATGATGAGGAATTTCTACATGACAGCTCCGGTTGCTCCTAATTCAAACCTTACATTTTTTAATCCATGGCACAAAACTCAGAAATAAAAAGCAGATGAATAAATCACCGAAGGAAAACCAAATCCTATTTTAGTTGAGCTTACAAGAGAAAATAAATTGTGAACTTTCTCTTAATGACAAAGATTGCTGACTCATAATTGATACGATGGAATAGCTGTAGTAATAAATTATTCAAAAGAGAGAAATAACCTTGATAACCACCAATCGCGTAATAGGAAATAACGCGGAATATTCATACGCATTAAATCACATTTAATTACGCTAGATTACTTTTCAAAGAATGTATTTCATTTCATCTTAAATGTTTACACATGTTTCAGATTTCTTCCCCCCCTTTTTTTGAATTACTATTCGATGTCAAGAAATGTAGAACAATTTTGCAGATGGCAATACTTTTCGACGACAGACTTTAACCACGAGAAGAGACTGTTAACCTCGATCATGGAATCAATACATTTCATTGACGTCAATTTTTATCTTTTCTATTTTCGAGTTTGTAGATTAGATTAGAACTCGAAGTTAGCGCCAGAGATTCATCTCCTGGCAACGTGAATATGATTTATTTTGATGCAGATAACTTTAGATGACAGCTTGTTTAGAAAAAGCAACGTTTCACTTTTTAGTCACTGCCGAGAAACCTGCTGGCTAGTTTAAATATTTCACATCTTGTCTCTGTGACATCTTCTATGAGTCTTCTACTTCCAGGTCCCCATATTGGAAGACAACTGGCAAAAAGGCCTGCAATCCATGTAGGCTAGACCCAGTATAATAGCGGTAAATGGAATGGAAAATGCTGGGCAGTTGTTTGGAATTTGCAGAGTACAGAATGACCGGATGTAATTTTGCAAGAAGCACTACCAGCTTGTTACCAAGTTAAATACCATTTATTTTTTTATGAAGAATTTCTAAAGAAGTACTTTTTTAATTCGTAGAACGATAAGGGTACTAAACACGCCCCGCAGTGCGTAGTTACATCTCAAATAACGAAGAATAACTAGCAGAGGCTAAGCGACACTTTGCTAGCAGGAAGGCGAAGTTGCGAAAAGGATGCATACCATTATCTTATTTGCACCTGGCATCCGCCTTGCGATTTTAACGAGATCATCTTGAAAATAGAGCTAGAGACACTTAATATGAAAACGATGAAGGAAAAGCCGCTTAACTCTTTAATAACCAAACCTCTTCGCTAACCTGTATGTTAAAATAGCGAACTGACAGAAATGGTTTCTGAAAGTCACAGCAATTTCCTCCCAACCCCTTCCATTAGCGCACAAAGAAGAGTGAAGATTTCAAATGACATCCTTTCTACTTCTAAGAAATAAAGGTAAGAAACAAATATAAAGAATAAATAAAGAAGAAATAAAGATAAGAAACGACAAATAAATCCTTTTAGGGCACATTGCCTGCAATAAACTAATACAATGCATTCGGAGAAACTGCAGCTGCTACTGCATACCTTAGGAGACGGAACAACTACGGAATTTCAGCCGTTTGGGGCCGTTGTGGTCGTCTGAATGGAAGGCCATCTGGGCCGTTATGGTCTTTAAAGAGTTTAAAGGCGAAAATCAATAGTAAAATCTTTTGTCATTGTTGTGACTTATCTTGCTTGTATGACAGCAACATCAGAACGAGCCCACGAAATTCATCGTGGCAACGAGTGCAAGATTGCGCTTGTTGTTGGCAAAAGCCTTGAGCACTATACAGGTGACAGTGCGACTTTTCCGAGTTCTGCCCACAATTTGAATGGAGAGCACCCCGGGGAAGACGGGTCCGAGGGTCTCCTACCCCTCTTCCCCTACTCCCAACCTCTTGAGAGGACTTTCAGCTCGCAGCATACTTAAACTGGCCCCATGCCGCACGGACACTATACATTTACAAACTTCTCCCGGATTGGAACCCTGGCCCTTTGGTACAACACTCAGCGTTGCTATCCACTATCCCGGTTGGGATAGTAAAATCTGCGAAATGATATATATAAATTATTGCATAATTGCGAAAATACAGCACAAAGATAAAAAATCTTGAATAACGAGAATATATACAGTATTTACTAAAATATGTGCGTAAATTAAAAGAATCTTGTATAAATAGGAGTACAAAATCTTCGTGAAATATGCATGCACAAATTCAGAGAAATATGTAAACCAAAACTGGGAAAAAGCATGATTCGAGCTTTCGTTCTACCCACTCGCAGGCTAGCGCCTTAACCGTTGCGCTTTACAGGCGCAAGGACGAAAAGTTGAAAAAAGTAGGTTGTCTATTCAGACTCCAAGCTGAAGTTCTGAAGTGCAATGCAGTCGTTTGTATCGATGCAAAACTGTGTGATCGTAATTTAGAATTTCAGAAATTTTAACAAAGTTAGATGTGAGCACGGTTTGGAAATATTTAGTAACTAGTCTTGAGAGCCTTTCGTCCATGGTAGTAATTTGAGATGCGTGAATGATATTACTGCGTAGAAACCATGGAGCAGGGATTCTCAACCACTGTGCCGCGGCACTTTTGTGTGCCGCCAGATTCTTAAAGTGTGCCTCCAAATTTTAGAAATGTATATGGTAAAAATTATAATGAGTTTAATCCTAGTATACGGTACACATGACAGAATTGGAGAAATTCGGTTTTTAAGACATTAATAAGCGCATCGATTGTGGTATCCAAGCCGATTTTGGTGTTCTGGAGGAGAGCGCAATTCGGAGCATTTCCGTTCATGTTCAGTATATAATTTAAATTGAGAAGTTCTGATTGGTGGAGATGGGAGACTAGCTTACTTATCAGACATTTTTATTATTTTAATAACATAAATTCAAGTATGCAACGGCCGAAAGAAAATGCATTAAACTCAACAGACAAACTGGTGGGATTTCAAAAACAAATAACTTTATGGAAGCATAAAGCTCAGGAAGGCAATTTGGAAAGTTTGAGTCAGTCCCAAAAGATTTTAATAAAACAATTCATAAAATTGCTATTGACCATTCGACAACACTAGAGGAGAGAATTATTCATTATTTCCCAAATTTAGATATTAAAAAATTTGGTGGAGTTCGTAATCCATTTGTGATAACGAATACTTCTGTATTTGAATTAACCTTTAAATGAAGAGGAAGAACTAATTTCGCTTTCTAATAATAGAGATTTAATTTTGAAATATTCGGAAGCATCAATTAATTCATTTTGGATTAGCATTAGATGCGATTACCTCATGATGGCCGAAAAAGCTTTAAAAATATTATTACCATTTTCTACATCTAATTTGTGTGAATTCGGATTTTCGGTATTAACCAACATAAAAGCGAATAAAAGATCGAGACTGTTAAATGTAGAACACGAAATGAGAGTAGCATTGTCATTTTTACGACAAAATATAAATGAACTTATCAAAAAACATCAAGCTCAAATTTCTCATTAAAAGTATTCTTATTATTAAATTGAAATTAATCCCTTACTAAACGTACTACTGTTTTTGAAGTACGTATTATTTTATTTTACATTCAAAATTATTATCATAAACTATTTTAAACAGTGTATTATTTGGTTAAGTAAACAACTTTTAAACTTTCTTTCTCTTTGTGTGCCACCAAATTTTGAAATCGTTAAAAGTGTGCCGTGACAAAAAAAGAAGGTTGAGAATCACTGCTTCGAAGATGATTCTTAAAAACTTGTTTTGCAGAACTCTTACCTTCTTCAGGTTTCGATTTGAAGACTCAACCCATGCAGGAACTGCGTAACGTTAGAGTGGATCAGTGGATCATCTCTACATATAATAAAACAAAGAGTCTGTGTGTGTGTGTGTGTGTGTGTGTGTGTGTGTGTGTGAAACAATGCTAATCTGTACATATAATAAAACAAAGAGTTCTATGTGTGTGTGTGCCTTTCGTTCGTGTTGCGAGTAAGCTAATATACCCAGGGCCATGAAATTTGGTACATAGGTATATCTACACAAGAGCCAGTGCACCTCGAAGCGATTTTTTCGAAATTATAATTAGAATATTTTTATTTTATGTTTTGTGACCAAATAGCGTCATTTTGAGACATAATGGGCTACAGGAAAGCGAGATTTCACTCTATACATTTCATTTTTACATCGTCGTGGTGAAGCGTAGACACTTAGCTATTTTACGAACTTAAAATAAATTTCGTATTTCAATAAATAGAATTAAATACGAATTTATTTAGAAAGGCGAGCTTAACACCTTTTCCGCGGAATTTTTAAAAAAAAAACTTATTTTAAAAAATGTGCCGTTTATTTTCCTTTGATTTTTGGACACGTTGAACTTTAATCCTTTCGACTCCTTTTAAAAAAGGAATTTTGGAAAAATAATAATATTTTGTATTTTCTTTAAAATTTTTTAAATGAAGCTTCCGAATACACTTCTCACATCTCAGATATTTTAAAATGTAGTTTTGGCAACAATTTTCCTTTCTTATTGTTGTTGATAGATTTTTGATGAAATTGCATCATTTTGAATAGTTTCATTCTTTTAAAAATTTCGGTTTGGCAACAATTTTTCATCGTATTTCTTATGTTACTGTTTTTAAGAGACTGAAAAGTTTAAGAAATTAAAAAGTCGTTTCTTTTTGTAACGGTAAATTGTTTGATTACTTTATTAGGATAATTAACATTTGTATCAAGGGATATTGTTTATTTCATTGTAATATTATGTTTTAATTATATTTAATTTTAATTATAAAAAAAAGTTTTGCATGATATTGTTTAATCTGTTTAAGTTCTTAATCTGTTTATACCATTTGAGTTCTTAAGATTTTGCAAAGGGAAGTTGGTTAATTTATTTATTAGGATAATTAATATTTATATTAAGGGATATTGCTTATTTCGTTGTATGCTTTTTATATGTAATGTATTTTTAACTGAATTTTTTTTCCGGTGTTGTTTGTTTCTTTTTCGATAAAATTGTTCTGCAGAGTAAAATTCTGTGCAGTTTTCAAATTTAATGTTTGGTGTTGGGCATTTTTCTGGTACACTTAAAAGCCAGACGAAGGCTGGCCGCGCAGCGGCTAGTGCTTAGATAAATGAGTCTTATTTTTGATACTTAGACGCGAGCTTCTTTTCAAGAGAGGATAAATGGTCATAAAAGACTTGTGTGCTTTGACAGACATGTGATTGGTATGTTTGTCAGGACTAGTATTCCTTCTAGTTGCCTTTGGAAACATAGCTGGAGTCCTGAGTAGGAACAGGGAGCTTATTCAAAACTATGTTCGTGCGTGTGTATAAGATACAACAAAAGGTAAGAAGGATTAAATCTACCCTTTATTTCTCACAGCGTACAACCGTTCCCGCACTTCGGAATACAGAAACCAACACTTATGGCCTACAACTTAGAAAATAACAAATAAACTAAACTAAATAAGAACTAAATTTCGATGCTTTACAGAGAGTAGTAACGCGAAGATTGGCCTTTTAACACTACGTATGTAGTGAGCGGAATGCAAAAACTACAATATGTCTTCTAATATAAGCGAGAACTAAGTTCTGGCCTTACAGGCAGACATGAAAAGCACGCGCATGGTAAAGCAGTGAGAAGTCGCTTTCTCATTCTTTTCGCTGAAAGCCATGTCTTAAATACTTCTACAGTTTGCAACCTCATTTGCATAAACAATTCTCCTTCACGCCTATTCTGGCCGGAAATGGAAAATGAGAGAGGATAGCAAAGTTTTAAAATGAAATGAAGCTTAGTAAAACTTAAAATCCTTACTTGTTCATCAAGTCTTAGGAAGCCCAGTCGCTTTAGTGGTTAGCATCGCTAACTGCCGTGCTGAAGGGGACGGGTTCGAATTCCGGATTTTGTAAATGTATAGTGTCTGTGCGGCATGGGAGCTCTGTAAATATGCTGCGAGCCGAAAGAGGTCGGTGGTAGAGGAAGAGGGATGGGACAGCCTCGAACTCGATTCCCGCCCCCGGGAGGGGCTCTCCATCAAAACTGGGAGCTAAATCGTACTGTCACCTGTATGATGCTTAAGGCTGTTGCCAACGACAGGAGTAAACTTGCGCTCCTTGCGACGAGGTATTTCGTGGGCTTGGGTTGATTATAGGTCAGACAAGTGAGCATTAGCAACAGCAACGAATCTCAGTCTATTGTCGAGATACACTCCCGAGAATTTTACAGCGATTTGGAGCGGAATTTCAATATTATGTAACAGCAATTGAGAGTTGAAGGGCTGTCTGATTTTATTGGTGCGGAAAAGGATTGAAACTGATTTTGAAGGGTTATTTTTAACACGTCGTGATTTGCAGCAGTTTTCCTCTTCTTTCAAGGCGTTTGGCAGAATTTGAAATGCAATATCGAGTATCGCTATAATTTTTTTCCGAGCTATTCGTACAGTATCACGTAATATAATCAGTAGCTATACTTTAAACTACTCAAAACGTTAAAATACAACGCAGTGCAAAGAGAAAGCTTATCCGATCTCATCGAAAATTCGCTACAATCAACAACAACAGCTCACTAAGCAACTACTGAACTGAGATATCTCTCTCCGGCCTTTTAAAGCTTTTTAATGGGTCTCCAGAAAGTTCTGGTAATTTCTGCTTCTCCAGATTTCTGGAAAGCAAAAGATTGGTTACAGCTAACACAGTAGACAAGTACATTTATTCAATTTAAATATAAATTACGAGATATCTGTTTACTAAATGTTAAATGCGCGTGCTCCTATATTTTTACTTTTCCGGCGTAGCTTTCTCTTAAGATATGTCTCGTGCTGCATTGCACGGGGATATAAAACAATTTTAATTAATTTAATGATTTAAATCAACGTGATCAATGTCCAAACATAATTATTTTATTTCAATCTGTATTCATTTTATAAAGATTGAAATAAAATAATTACGAAGATTGAAATTAATAATTACGAAATTTATTTCAATCTTTATTTAATTTTTAATCAATGATTAAATTAATTCTATTAAAAATAGCTAACTAAATACAAAATCCGTAGCAATATTAAAAATGTTATTAGTATGCTCAATAATACGAAGAACTTTTGGGGTTCTAGAATGCTTTTCATGAAACCTGACGTGGGTTGGAGAAATGATGGAGTTTGCGTCGATGAAGTCTTGGAGTTTTATGGAAATGATTTTGTCATGAACGTTTCTAATAGACCGGTATTTGCCGGATTATATGAGGCTTTGTTTACCTTATTTAATTTCAGCAAAGCCTCGAGGGCTATCTGCCGAAGGGGAGGAATGCCTTCGTGGAGGATGTTTTGAGGAAAACTGGCTCGTATATACGTTACACATGGGGAAAACCACGAAAACGCCCATGTAGCCAGCCCGTTCGCGGAATTTGAACCTTGAACCGAACTACCAGTGTTCAGGGACTTTGCCGATCGGCCGCTGGAGGGCCTTCGGATTATACGAGTCTTTGCCAGACTTTTTAATTACACTGATGGAAGCGATTTTTCAGATGTTAGGGAAATAATTCAGCCTAAAGCTTATAAGGTATTTCTCCCGCCTTCTTCGCATGCCTTCGTGGTGTAGTGGTCTGCATGCTCGACGCATAACCGAGAGGTCCGTGGTTCGATTCCCGGCGAAGGCGTTGCTCATTTTTCACCTCTTCTGCATCGAAAAAAAAAACAACCTAATGTCTCTACACTGGCGCCCGAACTAAAAAGGTGGTGGATGATGATTCTCCACCACCGCGATTTGGCGATTGGGTCCACAAAACCCCAGAGGGGAGTATATAAGGTATTTCACCCGCCTTCTTCGCATGCCTTCGTGGTGTAGTGGTCTGCATGCTCGACGCGTAACCGAGAGGTCCGTGGTTCGATTCCCGGCGAAGGCGTTGCTCATTTTTCACCTCTTCTGCATCGAAAAAAATACCTAATGTCTCTACAAACTTACAATAAAGATGTCTGTGAATGACATTAAGTCTCTTTTAGGAAGGAGCTTTAAAGCGATATTACTGACGCTATTGAATCCTGGAGCGTTTTTTATTCATGAGTTTAGAAATTTGAAGATAAATTAATTAAAGTAGCATTGGTGGAGGAATAAGCAGTATTGAGTTCGATGATCCTGCTGTTGTGACTAATGCCAGTTGGATTGGAGGGAGAAAACTCATTTTCAGAGAAAGTGTAAAAATGTTAAGAATGTCAAAATTAGTCGAATAAGCAATATCGTTGATTTTTAGCAGTCCAATGACTGTCGGAGAGTTTTTTATGATTACCTCTAGTTTCCAGGTGGAGTGATCGGCGCAAGAGGCATTATGGAAGTAGTAATTCTATTTTTCATTATTGTGATCATAGCAAAGTTGCTTGCTGTGACGAATGGCAGCATTCAATTGAGATTTAGTGATGGAGGAACGTAGTCGTTTGTACATTTTATGGAACTTATATTTCTCAGTATGTTAACAGGGAGTTTAAAATCATCTAGTCTGATGATGAATTAGCTCTTCTTGATAGTTTGAGAGCTTTCATTTTGTTGGTATTCAATGGTTGTATCAACTTCAACAGGGCTTTGAATTTTATAAGAATTTTAGGATTTTTATCGAGATTGGCTCAATAGTTGCTCCAGTTGACTTTGAGAGGGTAGAACGGGGACTAGTGAGAATATTATAACGAGTGAAGAGTATTGGAAGGTGGTTAATGGAGAGCTCGTTGCAGATTATCAGACCCAGATAGCAGAAGAGCTGATTTTGCAATCAGGATTTCAAGAATGCCCATCCTACCTTTGGTATTGATGTGTAGTCAGTTGCGATACTATTTGAGCTTGGATTTTCTTTGTTTTAATCCTGAGCAGCGATTGGCCGAAAGCTCAAAGCAATGCGGTTAATGCGAGTAAATTGCAGATGCCTTGAAGGGGTTGTGCTTTAATTAAAATTATTAATTTAAAGATCCATTATCACTTTGTTCCAATTAAGTTTTAATGTGTTAATAAATTTTTCCTTATATTTATATATACTAGCGGAAGAACCCGATGCCAGTTACGTTAGATTGAGAGTATCGTATTTAACCACAGAGAGAACGATACCACTGTAATCCTTCTCTAATAACGATGCAAAAAGTACGATTCATAGTCGTACATTTTTCAGTCTGATGCCATATGGAACATACATAAAAAATTTGCATAGAAAAATGAACTTATTATCTTTCATTATATCAGTAACAATGGTACGCAGATTTTAATGATTTTCGTCTTTCTGATCAAATGGTCGTAAAAGCTCAAGTTCCATCCAATATTTAACAAATATTCAATTTTAGTCGCTTAAATGTGGCAAAAAACTGATCGCAATTGATCAGAAATCAATAACTCGAAAAAGCAAAAAACACGCAAACAAACATTCATCTTTACATATATATATATTTTGTAAAACTTGGAAAATTTTTATTTACAAACTTTACGTTTTGAAAAGCGAGCAGTAACAACACTTTTCGAAATAAACATTTTATATCCAGCTCGCCAGACTGTTGCCACTCCGAAAAATGAGTGCGAAAATGAACGCTTACAGAGTTTTTAATTAATATTTCGACTGATTAAAGTCGTACGAAGATGGGAATAGTTGAAATGGCTTCCTACGAATTTTTAGAATCGGGAATAATGTATTTAATATTTGGCAATGCTGTTTTTATGTCATTGTAAAGCATGGAAATTTTTTATTAATAAATTCTACGACTTGCAAGCGAGCAGTGGCAACGCTTCTCGAAATAAATCAGATTTTCATTTCCAGCTTGCGAGAATGTTGCCACTCGGAAAAATGAGGGCGAAAATTGTCGTTTTTCCGAGTTTTTAAAAAATATTCCTGATTTTAGATACTTTTTTTTTTTGAAAAAAGAGGACTTCTACCTTTTCCAGGACCCAGAAAAGAATTGTAGAAAGTTTGGTGACGATAGCTATAGTTATTAGAGGACAAACAAACAGACATTCTTCTTTATATACATATATAGATATGTAAGATATGCTAAAATACGATAACTGCTTTAAAAAAATAATTGGCGACCTCAAAATTAACATTCTAGATTTGGTGCTGTCCCCCTAAATTAATTCTACCTTATGTAAGATACGTGAAAAGGGCAACTAAAACTAATATTAATCATAACTTGCCTCTACAATTACATCAAACTCTGTATAAATACCACTGGCGAATTAATTGTCTCGTTCTTCTTCCCTTCCCTAACTGCTGCTCTGTCAACATTGTGTCGCTTTACTTTGCTTAACTGCCTACGTCATTTCTTTTATAAAAGCCCATGTACACAGAAATTTATCGTATTCCATTATAACTGAATCATAGAAATGTATCGGGTTTCTTTATGATTGGATAAATATCTACGAAGATTATTTTATATGAGTGGAAGTAAAAGATTGGGAATTCGTCAAATTTATTTTTGTGTCGGCGTCATCTGTTCGTCTTCCCGGCCTGCCACTATGCCATCACGACCACGCGTCAAAATCATTACATATATATTACGTTTTTGAATAATATTATTAAGTTTCTAAAATTAATAAAAAATTAGTAAAATTAATAAGGATTGAAATAAATTTCGTAATTATTAGTTTCAATATTCGTAATTAAAAATCTTCGCAATTATTAATTCGTAAATATTTTATTTCAAGCTTTATAAATTTAATAAAGACTGAAGTAAGATAACTGCGTTTGGACGTTGATCAGTTGAATTTAAATTAAATCAAATTATCCCTCTAAATATTTTTTCATCATAATGTTTCAGATTAAATCATCTAAACTTTTTTCACTACTCAATGATCTCTCTCAGATTGTTCTTGATTATTCTCATTTTAGAAAGCATTACTTGTAAACATTAACATTAATCATTTGAGTGCGTCCTTTCCACACATACCTTTTTACATTCCATTTTCCCCCTCTTCGCCTTTCTTAATCATTCTAACCAAGATGCTGATGTCACTGCTAACTCTGAAAATTATAAAATAAATAACAGGAAATAATATATAAAGTAGACAAATCTTAACTTAAGCTCATTCATCTTATAAGATTTTAAAACTAACATCAAAACAGCTCGCAGAATACAAATCATATAATTAGATCGTAATAATAAGGGTTGTAACATCCTATTGATTGTGTTATTAGAATCTTAAAATTCAATTTTAAATATATAAAAGTAACACCTATTTGCTTTCCGAAATAAAAGTTTTAAAACTTAGGATTGCATTTAAACTACTTTACAAATCGTTACTATCCACAGATTCAAGATAAATAATTAAGTTAAACATTTTAATATTTTGCAGTGCTTTCACATACTCAATTAGTATTTTTTGCGTTAAAAGCGCATAAAAACTATTTAAATAAACATCCCAAAAGAGCAGAAAAATTAACCCAAAAAATTGTTGAGCTTTTTTTACAAATCCAAGCA